>NCQT01007530.1:0-13155 GCA_002740465.1 Stenocereus thurberi | reverse complement strand
AAAAAAAAAAGAAAAGAAAAAAGGAAAAAAGGAAAATTGTTGAAATTCTTATGAAAAAGAAAAGAAGTGGTAAATGAGTGTGTTTGGCATGTTATCGTAGTTCATTCCCGATGGTCCATCTGGTTAAGGGTGTATTCTTATTGTGTTTTAGGAAAGTGTGCGGTATAGTTGGTTCAATTATTGATTACTCGCTGGCTTCGGCTGTTAGCTCCTCATTTCTCAAATTGTCTATCCCCCTTTTACCTGTGCCCTTAGCACCATTACAACCCTAAAAAGTCCTTTGGATTATTGTTTTGCATATTGCATTTTTGCGGTGGAGAATTGAGAATTTTACTAAGCTTATGGCAGTTTGTTCGATTGGAAGAGAATTGAGTGAACCTTCCTACATCTTAAACACATGTGACTAAGCGCACTTGCTTTGTTCCCCCTATGAGAGCGGCTGCCAGGCCTTCTAGCCCACCACTTATTTGGAGGCGTCTTGATTGGGGAGGGCTGTGATATGGTGTGACTAGATGACAAGTTGAACATGTGGTCTTCCAAACAATTTTCAAATGAGTTTTGAAACTATGTATTTATGCCTTGAATGATTCCACTAGTTGTGCACACCTATGCTTGATTTAACTGGTTTTCTATTCGCCTTGCCTGAGGAGGCGAGTAATTAGAGGTGTCAACCCCCTATTAGTTTAATCACGTGTTAGTCTTGCTTGGGGACAAGCAAGAAATAAACAAGTCTCAAGGAAAGTGATCCATCATGATTTGTTGATATATCCAGTACTACATTCAACCCTAGTCTCCAACAATCTTAAGATCTATTCCATAATGGCAACACTTCGTGAGATGACCTCAAACTTCTAAAAATTAGACAAATTTGAGGGTTTTCTGTCGGTAATAAAAGAAGGTACACCTTCTTCTGAAAATTTGAATGTTGTGTATGTTCTAAACACTCCTTACTCGATCGAGAATGACAATGAAACTCTCAAGTAAGCCTTTGGAGGTGTAAGTTCATGAATGATGATTACATTTTCTAGGGATACATATTGAACAGCATGTCGGATGCCTTGTTTGATGTGTATCAAGGGGTGGAATCTGTAAAGGCACAGCATTAGAGAACAAATACATCATAGAGGATGTCTTTAGTAAGAATTTTCTTATAAGTCAGTTTAATAATTATAATATGGTCAAAGAACATTCCAGTTTAGACTAATTGCATGAAATTCAATGTATTTTAAGTCACTTTAAGCAACAAAAGATGCATATGGATGACTCTATTGTAGCATCTTCTATGGTAGATAAACTTCCCCCCTCTGGGAAAGATGCTAAAAGAACCCTAAAGCATAAGAAAGAAGACATGTCTCTTGAAGATTTAGCTACCTATCTTCATATAGAAGAAGAATTGCATATACAGGATGAATCAAAGGAGCATGTCTTAACGATTCATGTGGTTGAAAGATACAGTCAAGTCATAGATAGAAAGGGAACAAGAAGAGGCCTAATAAGGACAACAACAACAACAGTAACCAGATGGCAAGGGTGGTTTGTTAGGGATACAACAAATCGGGCCATAAGAAGAGAGAATGTACCATTTAGAACCGCAAGCATGGATGGTACAACTAAAGGGTTAAGACAAAGGACAGCTTTGCAGCTATGATCTTTGATCAAATCAATGTTGTCTAAAGTAATAATGATTGGTGAATTAATTTAGATGCTTCCGAGCATGTGTACCAGGACCGCTCCTTCTTCAAAACCCTTGATCCAGTTAAAGATGGAAAAGTGCTCTACATAGGCAATGCATCTACTGTTGATGTCAAAGGGATAGGCCAAATCGAATTAATCTTTACTTTTGGTAAAATCCTTACATTACATGATGTATATTATGCACTGAAAGTTAGGAAAAATCTTGATTCTTGTTTTCTTTTGAATAGGTTTGGCTTAAAACAAGTTTATAAAGCTGAAAACTTTATTTTGTCCAGGGGTAGCGTCTTTGTGGGGAACAGCTAAGCTTGTGGTGAAATGTTCAAACTAAATATAATCACTACTTCTAGTGCTAATAAAGTGAATGATTCTGCTAACATGCTTGTTCATTCTATTTCTTCTCTATGGCATAATCATCTTGGACATGCTAAGAATAAAAGATTGAAGGAAATGTCTAGACTTGAGTTAGTTTCAAACTTTGATGAAAACATAGAGAAATGTAAGACTTGCATGTTAATCAAAATCACTAAAAGTTGTTTTCCTAATGTTCATAGGATCACCAAATTACTTGAATTAATTCATAGTGATTTATGTGACTTTCATAGCATTCCTTCTTTTAGAAGAAAGAAATATTATGTTACTTTCATTTATGATGTTTTAAGGTATAGCCAAGTGCATTTATTGCATGCTAAAAATAAAGCATTACACAAGTTTAGGATCCTTAAGAATGAGTCTGAATTGCATTATGAAACCTTCATCAAAAGACTAAGATCGAATAAGGGTGGTGAATATTATGATCCCAATTTTTTTTCTAATCTACCGGTATAATTCATGTGGTTAAACCCCCACACACGCCATAACAAAATGGTGTGGTGGAAAGGAAAAATCAAACTTTAACTGAAATGGAAAATGCTATACTTTCTAATTCCTATTTAAGCCAATGCTTTTGGGGTGAAGCAATGCTCACAACATGCCATATCCTAAATAGAGCTCCTAATAAGAGGAGTTCCATTACCCCTTATGAGTTATGGAATAAGAGGAGATCAAACCTAAGTTATTTTAGAGTTTGGAGTTGTAGGACTATTGTAAGATTCACGGAATCCAAGAAAAAAAATTGGGAGAAAGAGGAATAAAGTGCATTTTCATAGGTTATGCTAAATATAGTAAAGCCAAGAGGATTATGGTCATTGAACCAAATGTTTCTATTACAGTGAACACCATAATAGAATCAATAGATGCAATTTCTGGTGAAAATTAGGACTGACCACCAAAAAAAAAAAAAAACCAGGTATTTGGTCCTAGCCCGGAACCAGTCTAGACCCGTCGAATCCAGACCCAGAACCAGTTGAACTGGGTCCAAGACCAGGTCCAAAATTTTGGAATCGGTTGCAACTGGGTCTGGATCTGGGTAATGAAAATGTGGACTCGAAATTGCATCTGTTACCTAGTACCCTGTCTAGGTTATTTTTTTAAAAAAAGAGGTATAAATACTTCTTTCTAAGTTGGACGCCCCAAACCAATCCCCAATTTCATTCCTCAATCAATTAATCCTCCCCTAACTCATCAGTCGCACCATCTCCCCCTCCCCAGAGAAGCCCCTCGTCCTCTGTCACTACTTTTCTGGCATTCTTATCCTACTGACGATGATCTTTGCGTGTTCCTCGACGTGTGCCTTTGCAGGTGTGTTTGTCTCTCTCCTCCCTCTCACCATGACTGTGTTGATTTCATCACTCACATCCCCCTTGCTTTGGGTTTGTCTAGCTTTTATCACAGGTGTCTCTAACGAGGGTCTGCTGCATTTCTTCAGCGACGATCTGCTGCGTCTTCTCCATCGAGTGAGGCCTGCGATTTTTGCCTAATTTTCTTCTGCACCATAAATAATAGCTCATACATGTAAATATTATGCATAATATTACACACCAAACTTTAATAATAAAAGTGAACCTCAAAGTAACTTCAGATTGACTATTCCATGGCCAAGACAAAAAAATTAGAACTAGCTACTCGGTTCTATACCTGGTCTCGACCAGTTATGGGACCGGTTCCAAAAACCTTAGACCTGATTTCAACTGGGACCGGGATTGGTTCTAGATTCTTTGATGTAGTAGCATCAGGGGCCGGTTTCGGTTCCTTGAAAATGTACCTGACACCCGGTCTTGCTTAGGCCTAATGCAAATAGATTTTCTTTAATTCATAAACCTAATGATCTTATTCAAAGTATTATGTCTCCAAGTAATGGATAAGAACAAGGAGATATAGTTGAAGTAACGAGTAAGTAGATTGAAAAGGAGACATCCTTTGATTAGATTTCTTTGTCTGCTTAGTAGAAGAACTGGGGATTCCATTGATAATAAAATGCCCTATGCTTATAGGATTAACTCAGACCCTAACACTTTTAAATAAGCTATGGAATCTCAAGATGCCCCTTTCTGGAAAGAAGCAATCTAAGATGAAATGAACTTTATAATGGAAAATAATACTTGGATCGTAGTTGATTTACCCCTGGATGTAAACCTATTACATCGAAATGGATCTTTAATAGGAAAAGGAGCGTATTTGGTACCATAGAAAGGTTAAAGCCAGGTTAGTAATAAGGGGTTTTAACCAAAGACATGGTATTGACTACTTTGATGCATATGCATCGATAACTATGATTGCAACCATTAGAGTATTCATTGCTCTTGTTGCAATTCAAAAGCTAGTCCAATGGATGTAAAACTGCATTGATGGTGAGTTAGAAGAGGAGTTGTATGTGAAACAACCAGAAGGTTTTGTAATTCCAGGCCAAGAAAAGAAAGTATGTAAACTCATAAGATCTTTGTATGGTCTAAAGTAAACTCCAAAGCAATGACATCAAAAATTTGATGAAGTGTTTTCATTTGGCTTTAGTATCAATGAATTTGACAAATTTGTTTATTATAAGTTTGAGCATTGAAAAGGTGTGATTATACGTCTATATATTGATGACATGCTAATTTTTGAAACTGATTTAGAGGAAGTGGGGAAAACTAAAGGTTTTCTTTCTACTAGGTTCTCCACCAAAGACATGGGGGAGGTCGATGTCATACTCAGCATTAAGATCATTAGAAATAATGATGGCATTTATTTAAGTCAATCTCATTATATTAAGAAAGTACTTGCAATGTTTAAATATCAAGATTGCTACCTAATAATCAGTCCTTTCTATCCAACTTATAAGTTGACTCGAAATAGTGGTAGACCTATTGCACAACTTGAGTACTCAAAGGTCATAGGGTGCTTGATGTATGCCATGACAAGTACAAGGTAGGATATTGCATTTACCATTGGGAAAGTAAGTTGATATACTAGTAATCCAAGTAAGTTTCATTGGCATGCAATATGTCGAGTTTTGAAGTAACTAAAGAAAAACTCAAGACTAAGGCGTATTTTATTCAGGTTATCCTTTGATCTTAAAAGGATATTCAGATGCAAGTTGGATAGCTGACAAAGAGGAATATGCCTCAATGTCATGTTGGGTATACTTGCTTGATGGTGGGGCAATATCTTGCGCTTCCAAGAAGCAAACATACATTAGTGATTTCACCATGGCTCTTGAGTTTGTAGCCTTATAGCAGCCAGTATGCTGGCAGAATGACTAAGAAATTTGTTATTGGAAGTGCCTTTATGGCCAAAACCAATGCGCCACTCTCCATCCACTGCGATAGCAAATCAACGCTATCTAAGGTTCATAGTCATGCATATAATGGCAAGTCAAGGCACATTGGACTTAGACATGTCTGTGTTCACCAATTAATAAAGGATGGAGTAATCACCGTTGATTATGTGCAAACAAGTGAGAATATTGCAGATCCTTTAACAAAAGGATTAGCAAGTGACTTGGAGTTAGAACCATCGAGGGGGATAGGACTTAAGCCCACATCTGAGGCTTCAACTTAACACTTGATATGATGTCAAGTCTTGAGTTCAATGAGCGACAACATTATGTAGTGATTGATAGCACTAACATATTTCATCCCAAAATAAGAGTGCTCGTGAACTGTAATGTTATAAGATGGAGAGTTATGCTTTTAATAGACCTTGCTTGAATGACTTGTGTTACAGGAGCGTGATTCTAAGGTTTACCTATATGAGTGTAAAGTGTGGCTTACTTCAAAGGGCTATAAGGCTTAGCTTGATGCAATCATAAAGAATACGGACACATGGTCGGATAATAGTGTCAAAATGTTAAGTGTAATTTAACACTTGTGTGTGAAATGTATCCAATTAATCAAAAAGGATGTATAGTTTAAAGATGTGTCTACTATTAGATTCAGATTAATTGAAATCATGTTCACTAACTGAAAGTTCAATCGCAAGATACTTTCATTATACATGAATATCGGGGTTTACTTAGATGTTATTATGTTTCTCTCTTCCTTCTCAAAATGACGCGGAATTGTATGTTTTGAAAAAGCAGGGGGTGGTTAAGATAATATTTTTAAGACAAAAGGGTAGATAGCCATCACCACGGCATGCCTGTGGCTAGTTTCCTTCCTTGATTTGGTTGATAAATGGGACAGCGGCACGGTCCGTGGTGACTAGTTATTTTAGTATTTCTTATCTGGATTGATGCATCTTTAGCCAAATGAAGTTTCTTTTCCAAAATACCTGCCCCAACTTATGTTTCTTCAGGATGATGAGGCATGTATGTAAGGATGAAGAGCATACACAAGTGATATATACAATCCTTGTGAGTGACTGCGACATCCCATCGATTGAACTTAGAGAAACCTTGAACAATAGACTTGTTTACTCAACCTCTTATCCCTAAGATTGTTTGCGATACAGCGAATAAGTCCTAAGGAAAGTTATCCATCATAATATATCTAGTACTGCGTTTAACCCTGGTCTCCAACATAACTCTTCGATCGTTAATTCGTCCTAGGCCATAATGGTCGTTTCTGGCTGTTTTTTGGTCCTTCTTCTCTTCTTTTGTGCTTTCTCATTTGTCTATTAAGTATTACTATAATCTAGCATTAACTTTGAAATTTTGATCCTTTTTCATGCTAATTTATCCAATTTGGGGAACAAATTTGCTCTATTTTTGATATTATATAGTCCTTTTTCTTTCCCTTTGTAGTTTGTCTCCCCAATTATGAAATTATTATCCCTTTCGATCTTTATAATTGTGTGAAAGTTTGTTATGCTTGTTTGATTTTGGTTTGGTGTGTTGTTTGTCTTTTATGTGATGTAAGTGAATCATTTAAAGCAATGATCCTGGCTCTCCAGCAAACTTTGAGAAGTCAGGCATAATCCTCCTTGTCAAAACAATATGTCTGCACCAAATCAAGACATATATGTCTGCATAAAGGTTATATCTGATCTGTGAATTTCTTCACCATGATGTACTATTAGAAAACACCAATATAAGTCGGAAGATGAGCGTTCAATGAGTATCAAGTTAGACTTTTTGGAGATGGGGCATTGACCCGTGCCCGCAAGCGTACAGGTGTTGTGATTTAGTGAAGATATATCTTCCATTATGAAGATCAATTGTAATCTATTAAGTTTTTATCCTTTAAAAGTGCTAAGCAAGCAATTTCAATTAAGAGGTTGAATGACACTATAATGTAATTGAAGAATTTAATTAATTAAAAACATCTAGGGATTTGTTTAACCTTGTAAAGATATAGATTAATGCAATATACCATGTACTTGACCTATTATGGGGATTGAAAGGGGTACAATCGCATTTGGAATTCAATCTTCTTTTGAAATAAATTGCCTTGCCTAAACTAACAAGTCGTTCTTTCAAATGTCCTTGTTTAGTCTAAGTTATAGATCTTTGATTGCTAAAGGGTCCTCTTAACGAGCGAATCTCTTTCATGTATTGCTAAATCAAGCCCTATCTCGTCAATCAAATAGCAAGTTTCATCTTTCAGTCCTTCACTTAACTATTTAGAATTAGCGAATGAATTTAGCTAAAATCCAGTCACAACAATTTCACACACAAGATAGAATTCAATCAATTCTAATCAAGAACAAGTACAACTAAATAAAGATGAAAGATTCCAATATCAATACTTGGCTAACAATCCCTAGATTGAGAAAACTACTCACATAAACAGAGTTTTGAGAGAAGAAAGCTTAGCACAATTGGAGATTCTTCACCGGTTTCCCAGCTTCGTAAGGGCTCCAAAAATAGCAAGCACTTCTTTAACACTCACATTTAAAACTACTAAAAATGTAAATTAAACTTAGAAAAAAATGTAAAAGGAAAGGAAAACTAGAGAGACGAGTTCTTTTTTTTTTTGGCTGTGTTGCCTTTTGCTACTGCAAAAATGGCTTTATTTATAGAGAAACATGATAAATCTCAACCATATGATGAAGGAAAATGAATAGGCTTGCAGTTATGGCCTCACCATGAGCCATGGCCTTACCACAGACAGTCCATAGAGGGCTCTATCTTGAATATCTTCTATTCTTTCTTCCTTCCACAGGCATGGTGACTTGGGGTTGTCTGTGGGGAGTCAAATCACACTCAATTATGGTCAACTTTGGGGTAAGATTTTCCAAAAACCTACAAAATACAGAAAAGAACCATACCCGAGCGTAAAATTGAAAAGGGAGTATAAATGATAACATAAAGAACATATTTCTCCATAACAGTGGCAAAAAATAACCTTAAAATATTTTACACTTTAAGGACTTATCAAATTTCCCCATGCTTGAACCATTGCTTGTCCCCAAGCAATCATGAAATCGAGGCTAAAGATAGGAATACCCTCCTTAGCAAGACATCAGTAGCAACATCACTAACCAAATCAACCTAAGAAGTTTAGCCCAAAAGTGATGAAAATTTTTACAAACAGATAGGAGATGGAAATTTTCGAAAAAGGTATGAACCATCACATCAAAATATTAAATCAATTACATAAATCAACTTGAACAATCATATTGACAAATTACAATAAGTAGAGCCTAGAAGAACCAATATAACCTCGCTTCAGGGATAAGACACTCATCACTCATATATTTAAAATAAAATGCAGTTCTCTGAAATCTCATTCCATAGAATCAAATCAACCATATGCTTGATAAGACTCTCTAATTTGCCACCACTATAATGCAAAATACACAAGGTAATCATGACAACTTCTAAAGGGTTGTAATGGGGCAAATGAGTAAAGGTAAGAACGGAACAAACATCTTGCAATTTATGGAGCATAAACCATCATCTTTCAACTAAAATATACTACTTAAAATATCAACAATATCCCCAAGTGATGTCACAAGAAAAAGTGCCTAATGACAAAACCAATGCAAAATCCTCTTATTGCATTTCTTTTCTTTTCTTTTTCTTTTTTTAACATATACACATTTTTTCTCTACACATTGGTGTGCTTCATTTTCTTTTTTTCTTTTTTTCTTTCTTACTTTTTACCTTTTTTTTCGAGGAGGATAATGGCAAAGGAAACTATGTATTTTGAACCCTTTTCTTAAAACTCACAAAACATAATTTAATTGATTTTGAAGGGAAAAATAAAGCATGAATCCCTTATTATATCCAACCAAAATATCCATAAAAGGTTATTATCCACAGACCACTCCCAATCAACTCTAAAAACTTTATACCCTTGACTAAAAGGATAAGACATATATGCTTGGCCAAAGATATCAATATAGGTTCTTCATCAATAAACACGATAAAGGCTCAAAGGATTAGCAAAAGATAATTATTCACATAAGGGGGTCTATTTGGTTAATGTAGCTCATAAAGTCAAAGAATGCCTCAATCATATTACCTAAATGTACATGCTAAATGCGTTCTTGAATAAGAGTTAAAGCAAGCTCTAGGGACTTGAAATCTAAGAAGAGTCACATGTGAAAAGAAATATGAGAACTAAGTTAATAAATTAGTCTATAGAGGCTCAAAATCTCACAGGGCAAGGCTCATCTAGCTCTTGGAATTTTATATGCCAAATACGCATGCTAAGAATCATTAAGCAAGCAACGCATATCTAATATGAAGGTCAAAATATGAAGCATAATTCGAAAACGTTGAAATAAACATTTTATTCACAAATGACCCTAACAAAACAGGTCAAAATAGGCAAAAGAAAAACACTTAGTCTAAAAACTCATCATTGGAGGATTTGTAGGCTTCTTTTTGTTTTTTTTTTTTTGTGTTTTCTTTCTTTAGATTTTTTTGAATTTTTATGGTGATTTTTTAATTTTGGTTTTTCTTTTTTGGGCAACCAAAAACTAAAAGGTGTCAAAACATAACTAAAACAAAGAAGGAAACCTAGAAAACTAAATGATCAACCTAAAAATGCAAACTAAATATAAAAACACAAATTGTCACACATCCGCAACACCCATGTATACAATCATGAGAAACAAGAACAACTTTCCCATGCTTGGACAATGCATTGTCGTCATGCAAGTATAAGACTCTAAAAAGGAGTAGGAAAGGGTGGAGGAGAAGAAGGAGGGTGGGGTCCAGATAGGTGATAATTGGCAGCATTGTTAATAGATTCCCTCACATAGTAATGTTTAAAACACTACCCATTTACCTTAAATGTTCCAATGGACTTGCTTTAGGCTTCCACTACTTCATGAGGGAAGACTTTTGTAACTTTAAATTGGCTGAACCACTGGGATCTTACCTAGAAATAGCCTTAACTTATAGTTGAACAACAAGACGGGGTCACCTAACTCTAATCTTTTCGTCATTATAAGCCTATCATGCTAGTGCTTGGCCTGTTCCTTATAAATTCGCGAGCTTTCATAGGCCTCTAGACATAACTCATCTTACTTATTCAACTGCAAAGGCCTGTTCTCACCCGCCGCCTTAAAATCGAAGTTTGGAGTTCTAATTGCCCAATATGCCTTGCGTTCTAACTCAACCGGTAAATGATAAGATTTTTCAAAAACTAAGCGGTACGGAGTAGTACCGAGAGGTATTTAGTAAGTGGTCCGTAAGCCCAAAATGTATCGTCAAGCTTTTTAGACCAATCTTTTCAGGACCAATTGACCGTTGTTTCCAAAATGCTTTTCAGCTCTCGATTAGATAACTCCACTTGACCACTAGTTTGTGGATGATAAGGGGTAGCAACTTTATGAAAATGCCTTACTTCTTTAGGAGAGACTCAAGTGGCTTGTTGTAAAAATGAGTCTCATTATCACTTAAGATAGCTCTTGGTGTGCCAAACCTTGTAAATATGTACTTTTTAAGAAACTTCATTACCACCTTTGAATCATTAGTAGGAGATGCAATCGTTTCTACCCATTTGGAAACATGATCAACTACCATGAGGATATAAAGATTATTATGGGAAGAAGGAAATGGTCCCATAAAGTCAATTCTCCAAACGTCAAAAAGTTCTACCTCAAGGACCCCACTTTGAGGCATCTCATGCCTCTTGAAAATGTTCGTCGTCCGTTGGCATTTATCGTAACCCATAATGAAAGTCTTGACATCTTTAAAGAGAGTGGGCTAATAGAAATCGGTTTGAAGCCCCTTTTAGCTGTAGTCTTGTCAGATTCAAAATGTCCATCATAAGTTGAGGCATGGTAATGGTGGAAGACAGCAGAAACCTCATATTCAGGCAAACACCTTCCATATACTCCATCTTCACATAATTTGTAGAGTAGAAGTTCTTCCCACACATAATATTTCGCACTAAAGAGGAATCGTTTCTGTTGTTGAGAAGATAATCCAGTTGGCATAACTTCACATACTTTAAAATTTGCCAAATCAACATATCATGGTGTCTTCCTATGAGATAATGCAAAGAGGTGGCCATCTGGCAAGGAGTGGTTAGCAACTACATTTTCACAATCGACTTTGTCCCAAAAATTCAAATCAAGTTCTTGGAGACAAAGCACCCAGTGAATGAGACGACGCTTAATGTCAGACTTTTCAAGAAATGTTTCAATGAAGCATGATCAGTAAAAATGATCACCTTAGAATTTATCAAATATGAACATAATTTCTCTAAGGTGAACACAATAGCTAGAAATTATTTCTCAGTCGTGGCATAATTCATTTGAGCATCATCCAAAATTCGACTTGGCATAAGGCTTATGGTCTTTCCCTTATCACAAAATTGCTCCCGTGGCATAGTCACTGGCATTGCATATAACCTCAAAAGGTAATTCCCAATCTGGGGCCTGCATAACTGGGGTGGAAATCAAAGCCTCTTTTAACCTGTGAAATGCACTTAAACACTCTTTGTTAAATTCAAAGGGCATATCTTTGACAAGCAAATGGGGAGAAGTTTTGTAATTTTTTGAAAATCTTTTATGAACCATCGATAGAAACCAACATGTCCAGGAAAACTCCTCACATCCTTTTTAGAAGAATGTGGCGGTAATTTCTGAATTGCCTCTACCTTTGCCTTGTCAACTTTAATGCCCCTGTTTGAAATGGCATGGCCTAAAACTATCCCCTCATGTACCATAAAATGGTACTTTTTTCAATTCAAGACCAAATTCATATCCTCACACCTTTGCAAGACTTGAGGCAAATTATTCAAGCAATGGTCAAAAGTCATACCATATATAGAAAAATCATCCATAAAGACTTCCATTATGTCCGTAATAAAATCGAAAAAAAATAGCCACCATACATTGCTAAAATGTGGCTAGGGCATTACACAGCCCAAACGACATTCTCCAATAAGCAGATGTACCATATGGACAAGGTAGTCTTTTCTTGATCACTAAGGTGAATAGAAACTTGGAAGAACCCCGAATAGCCCTCTAAGTAGCAAAAATAAGAGTTCTTTGCTAGTCTCTCCAGCATTTGGTCAAGGAAAGGTAGGGGACAATAGTCCTTTCGGGTGGCTTTATTCAGTTTTCTATAATCTATGCATATATGCCAACCAGTAACTATTCTAGTAGGTAATATTTCATTATTTTCATTTCTTACAACCGTCATTCCCCCCTTTTTAGGGACAAGTTGGACCGGACTTGCCTATTCAATATTAGATAATGGGTAGATAATCTCAGCCTTAAGTAGTTTCAAAATTTCTTTCTTTACCATGTCATATAGCTTAGGGTTCAATCTCCTTTGGTGTTCAATTGAGAGTTTATAGTCACTGTTGAAATCGTGAATATGCAACCACAAGAGGGGGGGTGAATTGTGGTGTCTGATTTTCGCGTTGTAAATAACAAACACCCTTACAGAGATTGTTCTCAGATGACAAACACCCTAGTAACTTGTTTGCAGGGGGTGTTTTCAAATATTGCAAATGCGAATTTACCAAGATAAATGCGGAAATAAAGCACACACAATTTTTACGTGGAAAACACCTCTAGCCCAACTGAGGTGTGAAAAACCACGACCTACCTCGTGTAGGCTTTTAACCACTTCACTATAACCGGGCTTAACTCGTTACAAATATAACACTTTGTTACAACTTGCAACCATATAACCTTTTTCCCTAAGAACGGTTACACCACGTCCAATCTCACCAGATTGGACACGTCCAAAGT
>NCQT01007498.1:5198-15889 GCA_002740465.1 Stenocereus thurberi | reverse complement strand
GAGATCCCCATCATTTTTCTTCGTAAGCTCTCTAACCCAGGTAGTTTTTCCATCCCTGCATTGCTAGAAAGGTGGAAAATTGAGAGAGGTCTATGCGATTTAGGTGCTAGTGTCTGCATAATACCCTATTCTTCGTTTCATAAGCTACACCTAGGACCATTACTAGCTGTACCTTTTTCACTACAGTTGGCTGATGGTTCTATAACATAACCTATAAGCAAATTGGATAATGTGCCAGTCAATATAGGAGACGTTTGGGTGTTGAAGGACTTCATTATAGTTGATATGCCTGAAATCAATGATGCTCAAATTATCCTAGGTAGGCCCAGTTTGGCAACAGCTAGTTGCCACCTTGATGTAAGACAGGGTCATGTATCTTTTGAGGTAAAAGGGCATTTTGCTGTGTTTAGTCATGGAAAGGAGGACGTCGTTTCTCCTCATTCTTCTATATTGGATGCCTTACCCCTTTCCCCTAAGATTGATATGGAGGATATCTTGAATTGTAAAGATCCTCCTGATTCTAACTAGATTTCTTATAAGGACCCCGATCGAGGGTATGTTAAGGTGGAGTTTTCTGCTCCTATGCCACCTAACAAGCCCAAGGCTCAGGCTCCTATTCCTATTGAGTCTTCCATGAGTGATTGTTATAGGTTTGATCGAGCTGTTCTCTCTATGGCCCTTATGGAAGGTTTTGATGCAGATTTTGATGTAGAGGTTGAACAAGTTGATGGTAGCTCGTCTGATGGGCCATAAGAGTGATTTGTTTTGTATGAAGATAATGCATTATGACACCAAGTTATGATGATGAAGGACCTATAACCAAAACTTTTAAAATGGTACCTTCGCTTAAAGAAATTTGATTGTGCAGTTCAGGACAAAGTCAATGTCCATACATTATCTGATCCGGACCAAGCATAGAACAAGGGTCAAGCTATTGACCTTAAAAGATCGCTTCTGAGGAGGTCACGTAAGTTCTTTTCCTTTTTCTTTTCTTCACTTTTATTTTTACTGTTTTTGTAGTTTGTTGAGGAAAAAAAACGAAAAATATGAATAAAATGTTAGCTACTATGGCCAGATTCCCAGAACCACAACCGTGGGGCACCATCCAAAAACATAATAGAAAAATATGAAAATATAGCAGACCAGCAGACACCACGGTTGGCCCGTAGTGAATCCCACGGTTAGCGGTGACTGCTATGGCACGCGATCTCGCTTTTTGACCGCTGAGCCCTTTCCTCTCCCTCACTTCTTCTTCTTCAACCTCGACTGTCTCTCTCGCTGCCTCCATTTTATCTCTCTAAACTCTCCATACCTCACACCTCTAATCTTCCCTCATTTTTTCTCCATTTTCAATCATTTTCACACCAAATCATTTCTTTTCACTCAATCTTCCCTTTTTCTCCACAAATTTAATCTCTTTTCTTCTTTTTTTTCTTCAAATTCATCTCACCTTCACTTATCCACCATACCCATCCTTTTCTCTCCCTTATTCTTCATATTTTTACTTAATTTCTTCAATTTTCTAGGGTTTAATTCTTATTTTGGTTTTAGTTTTGTTTTTGGTTAGAGCTTGCAACCATGACACTAACCAAGAGACAAAGGAGCACCAAGGAGGTTGGGTCTTCAAGTCAAACACCACCTCAACCTCAAAGGTCATCCCAAACCACGCGGGTCGGATGATATTAGATGGTTGTTTGTGTGCGGTGGTATAAGACACTTTTTAGAAATTAAAGAGCATACATACCAGGGCCTAACCCTACAATTTCTTAGCATAGTCTATGCCGAGGTCACTAGAGGGCCTCAATGTCAAGCTGGATATGTGGGGACAATTGTATGAACTAAACTTAGGTACCATCAATAGTATTTTTGGTTTTCCACCTAGCATGGATTTATCGAATTGCAAAGTCCTCGCGAATTCATCCTGAACGTGTTTTTGGGTGAACTTTCGGGAAGTGTTAGGTATAGCACTAGTTTGTTAAAATGCACACATATTAGGAACCTCTGCATTAAAATAGCTCAGCATATCTTGGCTTGTTCTCTGTTTGTTCGGGACGATAGTCTGAATATCCTAAGACTCTCTGCATTGTACTTTTTGTACTGTATGCTTGATGGTGTCTAACTTGACCCAGGTTCATTTTTAGCTAGACAAGTACATAGTGCTGCTATCAGCACTAAAGGTAGAATAGTCATAGGTGGAATTGTAACTACTATTGCTAGATTTGTGAAAGTTGAACCCAATCCTAAGGATAGAGTTTCAAAGTCTGAGTAGCTTGATCAAGCTGCTTTTGAGATTATGAACTTTTATAAAGTTAAGGCTAGTCGTTTGTGTTGGATTTTCCTGGGGACTGGCTTTTACCGCTTCCCAATGTCGATCGCACCACCTTTCTTCACTGGGCTAACCTTTATTGGGTACCTGGTGATGATGAGGTTGTTCGACCTGCACCCCATCATTCAGCTCCTTACTCTAGTCAAACAGGACCTAGTTCTTCCTCTCAACCACCTCCTTCTGACTATTCTAACCTCTAAGATACCTTAGATCAATTCAAGAGGAGCAAGTTTCCCTTCGAGCATTTGTTGCTTTTGAGAGCGCCGCTCTTCGAGACTTTGTCCAAGAGCACCACGATGAGCTTCGTGGGTTGCTTGCTTTCTAGACACAATATCTGTAAGACTATAGGGCATGTCTAGAGACCTTGCGAGATTGGCATATCTCTTATGGCAACTACCCCATCTTATACCACCACCTCCTTTCTGATTGCTATGTGCTACTCCCCTTCCCTTTTTCTATTCTGCGCCCACATTGAGGGCAATGTGTGATTCAAGCATAGGGAAGTTTCGTTACATCTGGCGTCTGATGCCTATTTTTGGTTTGGTGTGATTGTGCTTTGTATATGTTTTAGTGGTAGTTTTTGTAGTTTTTGATTTTTGGTTTTAGTTTTGTTTAGTAGTNNNATTTTCTTTTTTTTGGTATATTTTCTTTTTTTTTTCCTTTTTTAGTTTCTTTGCATTTTTAGTTTGCATTGTTGTTAGGAGCACACATAAAAACAACTAATAAAAAAAAGAAAAAAAGAAAAAAATATCCAATGATGATCTTTATAAATTTAGTCTACTTCTATGGTTTAGTTTGATCATTTGATTCGCCCGAGTTGTGCAGAAAATGTTTGCGAATGAGTTTTTGAAATGATCTCCATGTTTTGACCACATGTTGAATGCGAGTTGATTTACTTCATGAGTCTTTACATGATTTTGGCATCTATTTACTAGTGAGCGAGTTTTGGCCTTGGGAGATGTCCCGTGAGATTTTAAGCTTTTAGAGACTATTCATCATTTTAGTTTTATATTTTCTTTCATGTGTGACTCTTCATTGACGTCATTTCTAGAACTTGCTTTAATTCTCATTCAAGATCACGTTTATTGTGTATTGTATCCCTTGCTAGCCCCTTTGAGCTTGTATTCGTTTTTCTTGATTTAAATTCCTTGTGATAGCCCATGGCCAAATACTTGACTCACCCTTAAGCCAAGACTAGTCGAGTGTTTCATTCTTTTGCATCATAAGGCACTGGTAAGGTGGATTATTATCGTCTAGTGAATTTTGGCTGTTTGGCGCAGGGATTTAAGATTTTGATGAATCTCTTATTTCATTGTACAAAGTTTGGAGAAGAGTTGAATTTAAAGTTTGTTATGGATTTCCCCTTGGCTATCCTTATTGTAGAAAAAAAAATGAAAAGAAAGAAAGGATCATGATGAAAAGAAAAAAAAAAAACAACAGGGAAAAAATCGAAAGAAAGTGTTAGACTTGGTGGGATTGTAAGATATTTATGATTTTCGACTCTTTTTCTTTTCAATTTGGGATTTATTTTGTTGATGAGTTTGATATGGTTTAAGAAGAATGTTGTATGATGCATTGGAATTGTTTAGCTCTTAGTCTTTGGCTTCTAGCTCCTTATTTCCAAACCATTTATTCCCCTCTTACCTTTACCCGTAGCCTCGTTACATCCCTATGAAATTCCTCCTGGCTATCTAGTGTGTTTACATTTTAATGATGGCGAATTTAAGAGTCTTGTCAAGCTTATGGCAGATTTGAGTCTAAGGAATGAGAATTGAGAAAACCTTCATTATTATAAACACATAAGTGATGAGAGCCACATAACTATAGTGAAGTTCTACCAGCCTTGCTAGCCTTACTTGTTTCATATGATTGAATGACTATATTTGATGATTTAGGGGAGATTGATTTAAGTTTGGCATTGTGGTCTATCAAAAGGTTTTCACAAATTTCATTCCTTATTTTGTTTGTTAATGATTTTTGTATCATTGTGGGCTACCTTTGGATCAGTTTGCCATTTGAATGTACCTATATCTATCCTGAGGAGGTTGTGTAAATTTTTAATTTTTGCATTTGCTTGAGGACAATCAACAGTTTAAGCATGGGAGAGTTTGATAAGTGCTTAATGTAAACATCATTTTAAGGCTATTTTGTGTCAATTTTTGGGAGAATTATGTGTTTAAGTTAATATTTATACTCCTATTCTCGATTTATGCTTGGGTATAGTTGTTTTATGTGTTTTAGAGGATTTTAAGCCTTTTACCCAGCATTTGACCGTAAATAGAAGTATTTTGACCCCCCACAGACACCCATGTGTTGCTACCCCCGTGTAGCAAGAAAAGAGCAGAAAGCCGGTTTCAGCCCAAACCACAGTTGGACCGTGGTACCCGCCACAGATCGTAGTGAGCCTGTAACTGCTGCTTCTTCATCTTCCTTCGGCTGTGTGGCTGAGATCAAGTAAACCTCTCTATAAAAGTCCCCATTCTGCAGCAGTGGAAGTAGTCCTGGTAAGCAAAAACATAAAGTAGCATAGATTAGAGTTTAACCTAGTTTCTTTCTTTTTCAAATTTTGTTGTTTCTAGTTTGATTTTTTTCATTTTGGTGAGAAATCTTGAGTGTATGTTTTTGGTTTTCGAGGCGGTTTAAAGCCCTTGGTTAAAAGGCATTTCAGTCAAGCCTTTCTCTCAGATTTTACCGGATTGTTGGTTAGTTCTGTTTATTTCTTAATCATGTCTGAGTAGTTTTCTTTTGTCTAGGGATTTAGTAGTTTGTAAAAGTGTAGTTGGATCATGTTTTCATTTATAGAATTGTGCTTATTTTCATGATTATTTTGATTTCATTTATCAAGTAATTGTATTGTTGTGAGCGGATTTTTGCTAAAATTTGTTTGCTAACTTGAAACAAACGAATGAAAAACTGAAAGATGACATTTGGTTGTTGGAATGCTTGGTTAAACCTAACAGTAGTCGTCTCGAAAGAGAGATTTGCATGTTTGGAGGACTAGAGAGTAATTGAATATATTAAACTTTGATTAAGGTAAATTAGTTTAAAAGAACGGTTTTTGTTTAGTTGAGGCAAATTTGATTGAATTCGAAAGAATAGATCAAATTTCTGGATTGATTACAACTCCTCGAGATTAGCCAATTGGGGAAAAGCACATGATTGTTGTTTTGATCCAGTACTCTTTAATAAATATGAGAATTCCTAGACATATTGTCTCCTTGATTGATTCAAAAAAGTGAATTAGAAATAATTAAATCAAAACCAATTAAATTAGAATTTTGCTTAGCATATTCTGATAGGCAAGACTCAGTAAGTTACATTAGTCACTGAGGCACGATATCTTTATCTATACTACGGCTACCTGTGTGCTTGCGATAGTCTATCAAGTTTCTTTCTCAAAATCTTACTCTTTAGTTAGTTTTTTTTAGTTTGACTTGGTGATTTAATGAGAAATCTTGAGTGTGAGTTCCGTTTTGAAGTGGTTTGAAGCCCTTGGTTGAAGGATATCTTTGTCAAGCTCTTCCCTCTTAGATTTTCGGAGAATTATTGGTTTGTTGTTGAATCTTTAATCATGTGTGAGTAGTTTATCTTTTGTCTAGGGATTTATTTGTTAATGAACATGTAATTGGGTCATGTTTATCATTAGAATTGTGATTTGATTCATGATTGGTTTGATTTTGTTTTATCAAATGATTTTTGTGTCGTGAGTGGATTTTTGGATAAAGTTTGCCTGTATACTGAAACAATTGGGTGACAAACTGCAAGGTGACACTCGATTGTTAGGCTGCTTAATGAAACCTAACAAAGCGTTGACTTGAAAGAGAGATTTGCGTGTTAGGAGGACTAGACACTAATCAAAAATATTTCACGTGGATTAAGGCAAATTAGTTTGAAAGAATAACTTTTGTTTACTTTAGACAAATTTTGTTGTTTTCAAAAGAATAAACTAAATTTTTGGATTTATTAAAATTCCTCGAAATTATCCGAGTAGAAAAAAGCGCATGTTTATCATTTTGATCCAGTAACCTTTCTTAGCGGCATAAATCCTTTGATGTATTCTTCTAGATTGAATTTAAAATTTGTAGATTTGAAGTTGTTGAATCAGAACCTTTGATTTAGTATTTGCTTAGCATATTCTGATAGGCAAATGTCAATAGATTACTTTGGTCGTTAAGGACGATCTTTTTATCTATACAATGATTACCTGTGCGCTTGCAACAGTGGCCAAGTTTTTGGCACCGTTGCTAAGGATCAATTTGTTAACTATTGAGTCAGTTTTACGAAAGTAACTAAGCATTTAATTGTCTTTTATTCTTTTTTATTGTTATTTTCTTATTTGATTGCGCTAGTAGTATTGGTGGTAGTGCTTGCAGGAATCTTCCCCGTTCATGTGAATTTCAATCCTCTGTGAACCCGGCCGCAAGATCGAGAGGGCTTTCCGCTTAAGAAGGAAGAAGCAAAAGATTGAAGAACAAAGACACAAGGGAAGAAGAATTGCAACAAACAAGGCGGGATGAGGAGGTGACCAAAGAAGGACTCCTAGAGATTTTGTTACCCTTGGAATTCAAGGGATCACCTCAAGTATTGCTCTCCCAAACGTTAATGCCAACAATTTCGAGCTCAAATTAGCACTCATTTCCATGGTACAACAATCCCAGTTTAGAGGAACTCCTTTGGAAGACCCGAATCTATACCTCTCGGTCTTTTTAGAGATGTGTGATACGTTGAAGCTTAATGAGGTCTCCACGATGCCATTCGATTGCGACTATTTCCCTTCTCACTAAGGGATAAGGCAAGAGCTTGGCTACATTCTTTTCATCAGGATGTATCACCACGTGGGATGAGCTAATAAGACCCTTTCTCGCCAAATTCTCCCCTTCGAGAAAAATGGCGAGCTTAAGGAATCAGATCACCAACTTCACTCCAAAAGATAAAGAGACGCTCTATGAAGCTTAGGAGAGGTCTAAAGACTTGCTGCACTTATGCCCCCATCATGGTCATCAATGATGGATGATTGTTCAAGCTTTTTATAATGGTGTGATTCAACCTCTAAGGTCCACTATTGATGCGACGGTAGGAGGTACCTTGATGAACAAAACTAAAGACAAGGTCTATAACCTAATTGAGGAGATGACACTTAACAACTTTCAATGGTCCACCGAACGAGGCCAACCCACAAAGGTTGGAGGTAAGCTTGAAGTTGATGTGCTTACTTTACTTTCTGCTAAAGTAGATGTTATGACTCAAAGATTGGACCGAATGAATGTCAATGCTCTAAATTCTACTGCCCTTCCCCAATGTGAAATTTGTGGTTCTATTGAGCATGTGACTTTGAATTGTCAAGTT
This sequence comes from Stenocereus thurberi, assembly GCA_002740465.1. Classification (NCBI taxonomy): domain Eukaryota; kingdom Viridiplantae; phylum Streptophyta; class Magnoliopsida; order Caryophyllales; family Cactaceae; genus Stenocereus; species Stenocereus thurberi. The sequence continues at coordinate 8,217 of NCQT01007498.1, read as the reverse complement.
AGGAGTCCTTTTTCCCAAGACTAGTGAAGTGAATTAAGTTCAAAATTTCAACCCGAGACCGGCCAGTAACCCTTACTCTAGCACCTAAAATCCGGATTGGAGGAACTATCCAAATTTCTCATATAGGTCTAATCCAAACCCTGCGCATATGCCCCCAATGAATGCTAGACCACCTCTCGGTTTCTAAATGCCTCCTTTCCATTCTCAAGTGCCCAAAAGTCTAATTTAGAAGCAATGATGGAAAGTATGCATATGGCACGACAAAAGCAGGATGAGTATTTTAAGTAATTAGCCTCTAAGGTTGATGTACTTACAACTCATAGTAAGATGTTGGAAGCCCAAACAACCCAAAAAGCTAGCTTTTCATCTATGCTCCCAGATAGACTCCCTGGCAAGCTCGAACCTAACCCTAGGGAGCGATGCAATGCTATGATTTTGGGAGGAGCGAAACAACTAAAAGGACCTAAGGGGGTTACCCACAATGTTTCTTTATATGACAAGAATGACGATATTGTGAATGTTGAGGAGTCCATACCCTCTAAGGAGGTAATTGATGATGTTATGCATAAGCTTGATGAGGTTCCTAAGGACCCTAAGATCACTTCCCCAAAACTCTACACCCCACCTTTACCATTTTCTCAAAGAATAGCTAAAGCAAAACTCGATTTACAATTTGGGAAGTTCTTAGAAGTCCTTAAGAAACTCTACATAAACATTCTATTCATTGAAACTCTAATTCAAATGGCTTCATATGCCAATTTATTGAAAGAAATCTTATCTAACAAAAGAAATGTAGAGGAACATAAAACTGTAGCTTTAACTGAAGAGTGCAGTGCAGCAATCCTAAACAAGCTTTCAGCTAAGCTGAAGGATGTAGGTAGTTTTTCAATTCATTGCTTGATAGGGAATGAACCTAGAGACCGTGCTTTATGTGATTTAGGATGAAGTGTGAGCTTGATGCCTTTTTCTCTGTGTAAAAAATTGGAACTAGGAGAGATGAGACTGATAATATCTCTTTACAATTGGCTTACCATTCTATGAGATACCTCATGAGTGTTTTAGAGGATGTTCCAATAAAAATAGGAGATTTATGTGTGCCGATAGACTTTGTGATTTCAGAAATGAAGGATATGCAAACCCCCATAATTCTTGGGAGGCCATTCTTGGCCACCGCTGGGTGCCGTATTGATGTGAAAAACGGTATGCTATCTTTTGATGTGGGGGATGGTCATATGGAGAATTTCCTAAAAGCTGCTAAATTTCCTTCCTTCTTTGATGAGTGCGATAGGATTGATGTTGTTGATAGATTGATACGGGAAACTATGTCTAACTGTGATTCTAATGATCCTCTTTAGCACTTGCTATTGAACAACAACACTACTAAGGATAAGAATCCTGACGTGGCTAAGTGTGCCCAACTTCTAGAAGTCTTCCCACCAATTTTACCTTCCATTGCTAAGGTGGAGCCATTGCAAGATGAAAACAAGCCCTCGTCTGAAGTGGCAAAAGCTCCTGAGGTAGAACTAAAACCTCTCCTTCATCCATGAGGTATGAATTCCTTGGACCAAAATCTAAATATTCTGTGATTGTGAATGCAAGTTTGAATGCGTCTCAAATCGACTCTTTGCTTAGAGTACTTAGGAAGCATTGTAAAGTCATAGGATACACCCTTGATGACTTAAAAGGAATTCATCCTTTTTTGTGTATGCATCGAATCTTAATGGAAGACAGTCATAAGCCCTCAATTGAACAACAAAATAGATTAAATCCTAGCATGCAAGAGGTGGTGAAAAGGGAAATTTTGAAACTGCTTAAAGCCGGCATTATTTACCCTCTCTCTGATAGTATGTGGCTAAGCCCGATCCATGTTGTACCCAAGAAAGAAGGGATGAATGTTGTCAAAAATGAAAATAATGAACTAATTCCCACAATGACTATCACGGGCAGGCGTATGTGCATTGATTATCGGAAATTAAATAAAGCCACCCATAAGGATCACTTCCCCCTTCCCTTCATTGACCAAATGCTTGAAAGGTTGGCTAAGAACTCATATTTTTGCTACTCAGATGGATATTCGGGATTCTTTTAAATTCCTATTCATACTAATGATCAAGAAAAGACTACTTTCACATGTCCTTATGGTGCATATGCTTATAGAAGGATGCCATTTGGGTATGCAATGCCCCTGCCACAGTAAAACGTTATATGATGGCTATTTTCTTTGATTTTATTGAGGACATAATGAAAGCCTTTATGGATGATTTTTTTGTGTGTGGAGCCACCTATGGTCATTGCTTGCATAAGTTGTCTAAGGTTTTGCAAAGATGTAATGATGTGAATTTGGTCTTAAATTGGGAAAAATGCCGTTTTATGGTGCAAGAAGGGGTTGTCCTTGGTCATGTTGTCTCTAACAAAGGCATTGAAGTTGACAAAGCAAAGGTAGAGATGATTGCGAAATTGCCACCACTAACTTCTGTAAAGGGTGTGAGGAGTTTTCTCAGATGTATCGGTTTTTACTGGTGGTTCATAAAGGATTTTTCAAAACTTGCAAAACCTCTCACCCAATTCCTTGTCAAGGATGTGCCGTTTGAGTTTAATGAAGAATGCTTGAGTGCTTTTCATAGGTTAAAAGAGGCATTAATTATCGCTTCGGTAATACAAGCTCCAGATTGAGAGCTACCTTTTGAAGTAATGTGTGATGCAAGTGACTATGCACAAGGTGCCGTTCTTGGCCAATGAAAGGACAATAAGCCATATGTCATATACTATGCAAGCCATGCTCTTGACGAGGCGCAAGTGAATTATGCTATGGCGGGAAAGGAATTCTTGGCGGTTATCTTTGCCTTGGAAAAACTTCGATCTTACTTGATTAATTCCAAGGTCATTGTTTTTATAGATCGCGCCGCTTTGAAACACTTAATGAAGAAATTCGACTCCAAACTCCGAATCATCGGATGGGTTCTCCTTCTTTAAGAATTTGATTTGGAGATCAAATATAAGGCCAGGTTGGCAAATGTGG
>NCQT01007433.1:3285-13743 GCA_002740465.1 Stenocereus thurberi | reverse complement strand
TAAATGACTCATAACCTAATCTCCCAACCTCCACTTGAGACCTAATTCCCAATATAGAAAGCTTAAGAAGTCCGGAAAAACTTGCACTCAAACACAAAACATGATTCCCATGACGGGCTTCCCAAAATGGGGCTAGAACACAAGTGCGTCAGTTTTGGTCTAGCCTATGCAGTTCAAGCAAAATGGCTATAACTTTTTCCACAGACCTCAAATTAAGGTGATTCAAAAGGCATTAAAACGCTAACATGCTGATCTATCTACCTACCAAAAACCATAATTTTTGGCTGGGCTGATCATTATCAGGTTATTGGCAAAAATCCCTTGTTTTTTTTTCAATACACAGCCACACTGCCTTGCTTCCTCCTCTCTTTTCACACAAATCCTCATCTAAAATCACTCCTTAAAATCATGTAACAAAGCTTTGGTCCTTCCCATCATCATACAAAGCCATAATGCTCAATTTCACTCCATCATCATATACATCAAGTTTTCAATTCTTCTCTTTCTTAAACCCACTCAAAATACATCCATGATTTTATTTAGTTGCATTAATGAGCAAAATGATCCTTTATAACCAATTGGAGAAATTTCCCTAATTACCCTTTTTAAAGAATCATACCAAATCATTTTTTTTCAAGTCAAAGAATACATCCAAGATTCATTTTGCATCAAAATATAATCAAACAACATGCTTAATGCCAAAATCATTCAAGCCATGCATTAATTGCCAAAACCCTAGCCTTTAACCAACTTATTTCCTCTTCATCTCATCCAAGATCACCAAAAATACGCTCATAAATATTATTAGAGATTAAAACCACTAAATTAAATACAAACAATCCCAAAAAAACGTACTTCTAACCTTAGCCTTACGTGATCATGAATAACCCTAACGCTAACATGATCCAAACTCAATCAACAATTAAAAACATCAAAATAACTCTTGTTTTCATCCAAAGAACATGATCAAAACTCAAATCAACATAAACAAGAATCAAAATCAGAAATCCAAAGCAACAAGCTTAGGATTACGTACTTTGAGCTTGAAAAAAGTAGAGATGGAGGTGGTGTTTGGTGGTTTTGAGGATGGAGGATGGTGGCTAGTGGTCCTAGGGTGCCGTGGGGGTTAGAAGTAGCCAAGGCTGGCTGAAAACACCAAGAAGTAGCAACAGTAGCTGAGGGAGAGGGCTGGCCGTGGGTTAAAGAGAGAGAAAGATGAAGATTGTATTTTTTTTTTTTTTACTCATCCACATGCTTAGATAAATTTATATCTCCCAAAAGTAGCTTTTACTAACAATGGTTAAGTTTAAATCGTGATAATTTTAGCTAGGTTAGTAAAGTAAGCTCGTTGGGCTTCAGATTGGGCCGAAATAAATCGGGTTCGGAAACAAAATGCTCTGTAACAATAATGTTTTTGCTTCACTCGAAATTAAATTTTTGTAATGTTACGGAAAACAAAATAAATCACTTAGGTTAAACTTATCAGGCCTACTATCAATTCTTCCAAAAATTTTATTAATAACTAAATAAATAAATAAAACTCGAATTGCCAAGTGAGAGCCCAAATGAAATTATTATTATTTTTTTCCACTGAGATGATGAAATGTAATAAACAAATATGAGAAAATCATTAACATGAGGTAATTAGATAAATAAATATGATTTAGGGCTTGGCTATTACATTTAGGCCAACTTCCTAGGTTGGTAGGCTATTGATGTTGTTACTTATGTTTACCTGAGGGGATTTTTCATTTAGTTTTGGTTTTCATAGTTACTTAGGGACAAGCAACGTTTCAAGCATGGGGGAGTTTGATAAATGCTTAGAGTGTACTTCATCTTGGGGTCATTTTGCTACATTTTTGGAGAGAACTATGAATTTCATATTATAATCTATACTCCTTTGTTCGTTTTATGCTTGAGCATGGTTCTTTTCTATATTTTGCAGGTTTTTTAGCCTTTTTGCCTTTACTTTGACCCCAATTGAGTGTATTTTGACTCTCCATGGATGCCCACAAGTTACCATGCTGAGATAGAGGCCACCACAGATCATAGCATTCACCATGAAGGGTCCGTGGTGAGCTTGAAACTGCTTACTCTTCATCTTCCTTCATCTTGTGGCTGAGGACGGCCAAGTTCATGCTTAAATAGGGGGTTCTTTTTTGCTGCAAGGGGGTGAGAGCAAAAAAAGCCAAGACATCTAACACTCACTTCTATCATTAGTTTTAGGATTTTTCAAGTCCTCTTTAGAGTGAGAGAGGGAATTGGAGAGGAAGATTGACACTTGAAGGCTTGAAGTTTGGGAAGTCATTGACAACCACCATAGTTGCTAAGTTTTCTTCCCTTTCTAAACTCTTCTTAAACTTTTGTTTAGATGTGGATTATTTCAATTATGTATGAATAGGATTGATTGAATTCTATCTTGGGGATGAATCGTTACGAGTAAATTTTGGTCAAATTTGCTTGTACATACTAGATAGTTGAGTAAAGTACTGAAAGGAGAAACTCACTATTGAACAATAAGTTAGAATTTAATTTAACGACTACTAGAAAGAGAGCTATTTGTTGAGAGGAAACTTCTAGCAATCAAAAATCCATGACGAAGACTAAATCAAGGACGTGTGAAAGAATCTTAATTAGATTAGTTTAGACAATTCAGTTTGTTTCAACAGAAAAGATTGAATTCTTAGTTCGATTGCGCTCCTTTGAATCATCCAATTTTGTAAAAGTGCATATTTAGATCCAATGATCCAACTCTTTACTAAGCGAAACAATTCCTTAAATGTTCTTAATCCAATTGAATTTCTAATAGTGATAGTTGAGACAACCCATTGAAAAATTGGTTGCTTGTCCTTTTATAATAGGTTAAAACTCAATAGATTACACTTAGTCTCTGTGGGATTGATATTAAAGCTATACTACAACAACGATGCACTTAGAGTAGCAATTAGTGACTTCGTTCAAGACCAGCATGATGAGCTTCGTGAGATGATTACTTCCTAGAACCAATATTTACAACACTTTAGGGCTTATTTAGAAACTTAGCGTGATTGACATATATCTTAACCCCACCCTCCTTCTTCTCCCCCTCCTCCTCCTTTCTAGTTTTTCTTTGCCCTTCCCAATGATTGTTTTGTGCTTGCATTGAGGACAATACTTTATCCCAGCATGGGAGAGTTGTGAATTTTGTGTTTCTTTTGCGAAAATGTGTACTATGTGGTAGTGTGAATAGTTTGCATCTTAGATCATGTACTTCAGGTTAATTAGAGCAATTTTAGTTTNGCATTTAGTTTTTTTTAATTTTTTTCTATTTTAGGTTTCTTTTCTTAGTTTCAGTTTCATATTGGCATTTTTAAATTTTGGTTGCATTTAAGGTTTGGCATGCACATAAAAAAATATAAAATAAAAAAATTAAACAAACAAAATGAAAAAAAAATCCTCCGGTAATGAGTCTTTAGACTAAGTAGCTTTCTTTGGCTACATTTGACCATTTTAGTTATGCCCATTTCTGAATAAATTTTGATAATGAGTTTTTAAAATGTGCTCCTTGATTTGACTAAAAAGTTGAATGTGAATTGATTGCTTAAATGACACTTTGGATGAATATTTGCCATGTGAAATTCAATGAGCTAGTGAGCTTTGGTAGTTGTTCCATGAGACTTTGAGTTCGATTGGACTAACTTATCAATTGTAGTCTCATACTCTTTTTTATATGTGACTCTTCCTAGATTTCAAATCTCTAGAACTTGCTTTGACTCTTGTTCAAGATCACATTTAGCATGTGCATTTAGGCAATATTATTAAAGCATTCTTTGAATTTATGAGCTACATTGACCAAACCCTTATTATGTATTATTTATCCCTTGCTACCCTTACGAGCCTTGACAATGTTTATTGCTGTGAACCTTCAATCTAGCCGTTGGCCAATTACATGTCTACCTTGTTTAGCCAAGACTAAAGAGTTCCATTTCTTGATTTCGAGTGGTTTGAGGATGATGATATGAGATGTGGCTTGTTTGGATCCATTTGGGTTGGTTATTGTGAGTTAGTTTAGAAGTGTTGAAAGGTACTTAAAGTTCTATGCCATTATTGTTCTTTTGGAGATATATATACAAAAAGAGGAGAAAGGAAAAAAATAGAAAATGTGTAATAAAAAGGATTCGGCATAAATGTTGTTTGGAATGACTCAACATTTTCTCTCGTTTAGAACCAACCAAGGGGATTGTTTATATCTTTTATATGTATTGGTTTGAATAGTTTGTTTGTGTATTTGGGAGGCAATGATCTTGCTTTTAGTATTTGGCTTTTAGCTCCACAAATCTGAAAACATTTGTTCTCTTCTAAACCTTGACCCAATAGCCCCGTTATAACCTTATTGAACTCCTCATGATTGGCTTGTATATTTTGCATTCTAGTGATGGTGAATTTAAAAGTCCTGTCAAACTTATGGTAGATTTGATTCTTTAGAATGAGATTTGAGTGAACGACATTATATTTTGAACCACATGAGTGTTGAGTGCTTCATTGCTAGAGTAAGGTTCTACTGGTTCTTATTGCCCAAATTATTCATGTGTCAATATGAGTGTTAAGTTAAATCGAGTAATTGATTTAATTTTTGATAGGATAGTCTCTAATTATATTTCGAAAGCTTTATTCTCCTATCTATTTTGCAATGTTTTCAATCACTTTTAGGCTAACTTATTGAGTTGGTTTGGCTATCGATGATGCTAGTTATGTTTCCCTGAGGAGTTACTTCGTCATAGTTTTGGTTTCATTAGTTACTTGGGACAAGCAACAGTTTAAGCTTGGGGGAGTTTGATAAGTGTCTATAGTGCATATCATTTTACAGTCATTTTCACGCATGTTTAGGGGATTTATGAGTTTTATGCTTAGGTTATATCCCAAAATCCCATTTTATGCTTGGGTATAGTTCTTTGATGACTTTTGTAGGTTTTGAGACCTTGTTGATCAAGTATTGACCCTCAAAAGTCAAATTTATGACTCACCACAGACGCCCCCAGTAACCATGCTCGTGAGGAAAAAGAAGAACAAGAGAACTCTGAGATGGAGGCCCCCACGGACCATCAGTGGTGGTGGCCACGGTCGTGATGACCACGATCCATAGCAGGCCTGCAATTGCTGCACCCCTTCATTTTCCTTGGCTTGTGTGGATAAGAACTGAACATGGTGTCTATTTAAAGATATGTTTAGTTGTTGAACAAAAGAACTAACATATATGCCTTAAAAATCTGTTAAAGTTTTGTAATTTTTTTCACTTTTGGGAGCAAAAAAAAGATTAGAAGGAAGATCGCTTGTAGTTAGGGTCCTAAAGATTAAAGAAGTTGTCAAGAAACTCCATTGTTGCTAAGCTATTCTCTTCCCTTGTTCTTTAAACTCAGTAGATTAATTTTGTCTGATTGCTTTTCTTAATTGAACTATCTTGTTAGTTTTAATCATCATGAGTGAGTAGTTGAGTAGTTTCTTTAGTCTTAGGATTTTATAGCCAACCTATGAACTTGGATCCTTAATCTTCATTAATAATATGCTTGTTCTATTTGAAATGCTTCAATCTATCTTGTGTTATGATTATTATCAGTAGTTTTAGCCAAATTAATTTGCAAAATATCAAATAGTTGGATGGAGTACTGAGAGGAGCCGCTATTGGACCGACACGTATAGACTTAACATAGTTACTTTTAAGAAAAGGTTGCATGATGAGAGGAAATTTGACAGCTGGGACTCTTAATTTGAGACTAAATCAAGAACCCCTTGAAAGAATAGTAATATGTTTAGTCTAAATAGTTCGATTCATTTTGAAAGAAGTGATTGGATATTATATGTTTGTTATCCTTTGATTCATCAAAATTTAAGTAAGCATAGATATTATTTATTGAATCTAGTTTATAGTTGGTGAAGCAAATCCCTAGGCATTTTTAATTGATAGAATTCTCAAGTCAACAATTAGCACTTCATCCAGTGATAGATTAATTTATTCCCCAAATCGACTTATATTTGCTTAGCAGTTTTTAAAGGACAAACTCAATAGATTCCTTTGATCTCTATAGGAACGATATTTCAACTAGCTACAACACCCATGCACTTTCGGGCTTGTCAATATCTCAGGTTGAGCTTGCTTGATTACCCAAATCACATGGCACCATTAGTGGGTGAGTGTCATAAGAAGACTTAATCTCCAACCTCGAACTCCAAGGGTTNNNATCGCTCTTCTGGTGGCTCTCAGCTACCTTCACTCTTNNNTTCTATGTTGTTACCTGAATGAGTTCAGGTTTAATGGCCAGTGCGTCTTTGATCTCTTGCCAGCGTAAGGGGTTCCACACCTTCTACTATACAGAGCTTTAAGTGGAGACATTCCGATACTGGAGTGATAGCTATTGTTATAGGAGAACTTGATCAGTGTTAGCTACTCATCCCATGCCTTCTTGAAGCCCAAAACACAGGTTCATAGCATGTCTTCTAGTGTCTAGATAGTACATTAGGTCTGACCATCCATAGCAGGGTGAAATGTCATGCTAAAGTTCAGCATAGTCCCGAATAGTTCCTGTAGTTTCTACCAAAGTCTTGCTTGGAGCCTTGTGTCTTGGTCAGAGACTATGGAGCTAGATACCCCATGTAAGCACACAATCCTATCTAGATAAGCACAGGCTAGTTGATCTGAGGTCTAAGTTTTTACTATTGATATGAAATGCACTAACTTAGTCAAGCGATCGAGAATTACCCAAATGGCGTTATCCTTACTCATTGTTTTTGGTAGCCTCATCACAAAGTCCTTGGAAACTAAGTCTCATTTCCACCCAATGACCTCTAATGGTTGTAAGAGTCCTATAGGGCATTGATGCTCCACTTTCATTCATTGACAAGTCAAGCACTTAGACATGTAATCTACTACTTCTTGCTTCATATCACTCCATCCAAAAGTCTGTTTAAGGTCCTCGTAGAATTTGGGGTATTATGACCCTCATCTAGAATCTTCCTCTTAAGCGTATCCACTATAGGGACACATATTCAGTTGTGGAAGCTTATAATCCCATCTTCCTAGGACACGAATCTTGATGCTTGCCTTCTAGCACCTCCATCTTTAACCTCACTAACTGTGAGTTGATTTCGCAGTCAGATCAAATCTCCTTAGTAAGGGTGAGTCACACTTCCATAGTAAATAGCAGAGAATTCCTCTTCCTCATAGCAACATTGATCTCTAACCTTTTAAACTCCTCACACAACTTTGTTGGTATAGGAAGTAGATGGTTGAGAATAGGGTAATGTCTACGGCTTAAGGCATCGGCTACTCGTTCGCCTCGCTAGGTTGATATAGGAAGTGTACATCATAGTCCTTGAGAAACTCTATTCACCTTGCTTGTCTCGAGTTCAAATCCTTCTAAGAGAAGAGATGTTTGAGACTTTGATGGTTGGTGAAGATCCCACAGTGCACACCGTAAAAGTACTCTCTCCAAATTTTTAGGGCAAAGACTACTGCTACCAGTTCTAAGTCATGGATTGGGTAATTCTTTTTGTCGATCTTCAGTTATCAAGACACATATGTTGTAAGCCATCCATTTTGCATCAATATGCACCCTAAACCATTATCAGATGCATCATTACATACTATAAGCCCTTTAGTTTCGGAGGGCAATGCCAACATGGGTGCAGATGTGAATCTCTTTTTAAGTTCCTGGAATGCTTGGTCATATCTATTTGTCCACTCATACTTCACCATTTTTTGGTCAAATTAGCGAGGGGCATCACTATCTTTATGAAATCTTGAACAAACCTCCAATAATACCTTGCTAGTCCTAGGAAACTTCACACCTCTGTAGCATTTTTTGGTGTATGCTATTTAGTAAATGTCTACATCTTTTATGGATCAACAGACACTCCACCCTTAGATATTATATGACCTCAAAAGGCTACTTTCTCTAGCTAGAATTCACATTTTTTCAACTTGGCATAGAGTCACTTCTCCTTAATACGTTAAAGACAATCCATAAGTGCTGAGCATGCTTCTTCTAAGTTTTTGAGTAACCAGTATTACTACAAACAGGTCTACATATGGCTCAAAGACTCAATTGATGGATCCATAAAGGTGATTAGAGCATTAGTGAGTCTAAAAGGCCTCACAACGACTTCAAAGTGCCCATATTAGGTTTGGAAAGCAGTTTTTGGGATGTCTTCCTCTTGGATGCAAAGTTGGTGATAGTCGGATTTGAGGCTTATCTTCAAGAAGGTTGCAACTCCACATAGTTGATAAATGAGATCATTAATTTAAGGTAAAGGATATTGATTTTTGATGGTGATCTTGTTCAACTCCCTATAGTCGATGCACAACTGTAAGCTACTATCCTTCTTCTTCACAAATAACACTAATGCTCCCTGAGGTGAGGTACTCAACCTAATATACTCCTTTTCTAGAAGTCCACAAGTTGAGTTTTTAGTTCCTTGAGCTCTGCTTGGGCCATCGTATATGAGGCTTTAGAATTAAGGGCAACTCCTTGGGCCAAGTCAATACAAAAATCCACGTCGCTAGGCAGAGGCATGCTAGGGTCTTCTTTGGGGAAGATATCTGGAAACTCACACATTGTTGGTGTACTCCCTACTGATGGCCTAGTTGTAATTGAGTCAACCACATCATATAGATAGCCCTCACATCCTTGTTTCAAGAGTTTATGTGCCTTCAGTGCAGAGATCATCCTAGCCTCTAGTTTCAAGTTGGCCCCTTTATGCACTACCCTATCCCCATTAGGACCTCTTAAGGTCACCTTCTGCTTAAGGCTGTCTATTTAGATATGATGGTTTGATAGCCAATCCATACCCAAGGTCACATTGAAATTGATCAAGTCAAAGTGATATAGGTTAGCTGGGAACTCTTAAAGTTATTAGATTAGGGCAATCTCTAAACAACGTCCCATGGCTCATTGTGTCTCATGTAGATATAGTAACATATATACCAGGTAATACTGGGCAAGGAACTAGCTTTTAACTTATTAACAATACCTGACGTAATAAAGTGTGGGTAGCTCTAGAATCAAACAACACAGATGCTACGTAAGAGTGCATAAGAAAGGTACTCGTAACCACATTAGGATTGTCCTCCACTTCATCCTTCTTCATGACATAAACACTGCCTCCCATGTTAAGAGGTGACAAGTTTGGTAGTCAGTGCTAACTCTCTTAGGGTAGTCGAGCTGCGTTGAACTGGTTTTTTTGAGACCTCTCTTGGCCCTTATTGGGAGATTAGGCCCTACCACAGTTATCAGTCCTTCCTTGATCAGTTGCTAGTGGTGGTAGAGGGCAATCCCTCAATTCATGTTGCAAACTCTCATATCTAAAGCACCACCCCTTCTTTGAATGGCCCTGTAATTGTGGGCATAGTGACTAGGCTTTCTGCAAGCTTAACGTATCACTCCATGGTGGTACCCTCCTATTTAGTTGCCTTATGGGCCATCCTATCGTCTGGTCTTGTGCTTGGGTTGTTGGATGCGGTGGTCTTGTGGTCTTCCCTTCTTCTCGTCCCCTTGCTTGTTGAAAAAGACATCCCTTTTATTGTGAGTCTGGTCCACATTAATGGTGGTATCATACATCTCCTGATAAGAGCTATATATACGTATTAACATAGAATCCTACAACTTATGACTTAATACAGACTCAAACCAGTTCATCTTGAGGTTCTCATTAACTACATAGATTGGGGTAAAGCGGGATAGTTCCATGAATTTAGAAGCATATTATAAAATGTTCCCTTGCTCTAATTCAAGGTACTCTTTCTTCTTTGCCTTTTGGAGGGAATATAGGATACAAATGATTCTTTATAATCTCCTCAAATTGAGTAATTTTACCTCCCCTTTATAGTGGCCCACCATAAATCAACTTCCCCTTTGAGGTAAAACCCGGCGAATCCCACTATCCACTTGTTTGGGCCTTGAGAGCATCAAATTTTCTCCATATCTCAAATCCACTCCTTGAAATCTTCAGGGTCAGCTACCCCGTTATAGGTAGGTGGATGAAGAATGGCCGGCTTATTGAAGAGATTGGAGCTATCATACTTATCCTTGTTTTCTTTCTTCTTGCTCATCTTCCGTAGCTGCTCACTCTACTTCTAGTGGCTCGATGAGTGAGAGGTTGGCAAGATTCTCCCTAGTGGCACTAGTTGAGGGGCCTCTATTTCCAGGACGAAGGAGTTCTAGATGCTATCTCAGGTCAGCCATCATGGGCAAATTCCCACGATAGTGAGATTCCTTATTGTGTTCAGACATTATAAGGAAAGTAGTTCTAGATTTTAGTTTCTTACCCTATAACTTGGCCCTACTTGTAACAAATTATAACGCTCAGCCTTAGGCTTGTCGGCCCATATATGTTGAAAGAATCAAGCATATAGTGCACATAAGGTAATAAGGATAGTTTACATACACAACCAAATCAATCAATATCATCCATCATCCATAAATCCAG
>NCQT01006905.1:0-12047 GCA_002740465.1 Stenocereus thurberi | reverse complement strand
TGCAGTTGTGGTGGCATAAGATTATAAGCTCGAGAAGAGGAATCAATTATGATGGTGGCTGGTGGGATAAATATTTGTTTGTAATTTGAAGCTGTATAATTGACTTATGCAATTCATTATTTCCATCCCATTATTTATATCTATTCTTTTTGTTTAGTTCCACTTCAATAAATTTTTGTTTTAAACATTTTTTTACTCACCATCGAGTATTCTGCTTGCATTTATATCACCGGTGTGTCAGTTGAACTTTGTCTTGTAGAGGTGAAAATTTGTCGGTTTGTAGTATATTCGGAGAAACTTCCTTCCGTACCATGTGTCTTTGACATGAATTTTAACTTGAATTCTGTTTACCAGCAAATAAGCCATGGCTAAAACGACAAAGGTGTGTAATATGGCCAAAAACTATCATACTCAAACAGGCAAAACTCGAATCCTAGAGGAAGAAGACTGACTTACAGTATGAAGAATTACCTTGTGGAGTACTATAGTTTAATCTTGCAATTCTAATTAAGCATTATGATGGCCTAAAGGGAGACAGAATAATGAAATATGAATCTTCTTTGATATGTTAGCGTGGATTCTTTTTGCTATTCTGTAAGTGGTTTTCTATAATGGTAGATCCTCTGATAGTAACATAATAACCACTAAGAGCACGTTTAATGAGAGGACAGGCCCTCCAATCTATATCACAATAAGCACAAACCCTTAGATTAGAATCTCTTCGGAGGAACAAACCTTGTCCTGGTACCCCTTTTTTAGGTACCTTAAAACCCGTTTAGCAGCTTTCATATGTTCCTCCTTTGGCTCATGCATAAACTGTGAGAATACATGCATTGCATAACATAACCCAGGTCTGGTGATCATGAAGTAGATAAAGTCTGCCAACAAGATGCCTGCAACGAGTTGCATCATCCAGTTTAGGACCAGTAACTAAAGTGAGCTTATGATTTGTTTCCATTGGAAATTTTTCAGGTTTGGCACCGAGAAGTCCACATTGTTCAGCAATTTCTACGACATATTTTCTTTGACCTTAAAATAACCCTTGTGACCCTCTAGCCACTTTAATGCCCCAAAAATATTTTAAAGGACCTGAATCCTTAATCTGGAAAAAATTGTTCAAGTATCACTTGAACTTGACACAAATGCCAGGATTGTTGCTAGTAAGCACAAAATTATCAACATGCTAACCATATAAACATCCCCTTTCTTATATGTGAATAAAGACTACTAGTACTTTGCATAGGATGGAATAAACAGGGTTTATGCAATAATGTTAAGGACAGCTTGGTAAACCATTGTTGTGGTGCCTGTTTTAGTCCATAAAGAGACTTTTGAAGCTTACACATCTTGTTAGGTCCTGTGGAGTGAAACCAGGAGGTAACCTCATATAGACTTCTTCATGCAAATTTGAAGCAGATTAGAAGTCCATTTGACCAAATAAAGGCTTAATCATACAAGTGAAGACCCATTATGTTGAATAACTCTAGAACAACCTAAATGGAGGAAACCGCAAATCAAAAGAGAACTCTTTTGATTCTTGAAGAACACCAAAATAAGCAATCACCAATTATCCCCTAAAGCCTAAGCACAAAGGATTAATATAAAGGGATGACTCTAAGTCACCACTCTCAGAAGATATAAAGATTAAGAGATTTTTTGAGAGAGAAAATGGCCTCTAGGCTTTTCATTCATTCATATTCATCAAAAGCTGAATGTAACACAAAAGATGAGGAATTAAATAGCAAGATACCTCCTCTCCTAAGCTTAGTAATGTCCAATAGCATTACAAGAATTTTGTCCAAAGAAATTCAAGCCAATTGTACAATTAAAGGGGGGCCACTAGGAAATATTGGTGTGCTGAAATTTGGCTTCACATTCATTCTCATTAGTGATGTCATTCATCTATCCAAATTAGAAAGATTAAGGTGGGAAATTTTATGAGAGCCTTGTAGAAGAGTCTATCAGCTACATACCAAGTTTGATCCTTTAATTCTCCCCTTTGATGATCCAAATAAATCCTTGAGTAAAATGTGCATCTCTAGACCTTGCACAGACCATGGCTCGATTGAAACCCCATAACTTGCACGATTCTTGGAGTTTAATCGTGCTTTTTGGCTTGTTGGAAAATAGATATCTGGCACTATCCATTCATGCAAAATTTACCTAAAACAGATCCCATTTATCTAGCCAGAAATGAGATAGAAGTTAGGCCATATGTTCTACCTGGAATAAGAAAGTAAAATAAAATAGGGTGACTTGGAGATAAAATAGTTAGGCTCCTTATTTAGGCTACGAAGTGTCATGCCACCTTTTCTAAGCTTACTTTAGGTCCCTCAAAGCTCCCAAATTAATAAGGACTTAGGAGAGCCAAGTACTTCGATACCACCCACATAGGTGACTAAGGGTCCAATTTGAACCCAAGCCTTGATATTGATTAGGAGGTTAGGCTTCATGGTTTGCTCTGAATCAACCTCCCCTCCTTGATGAGGATTTGCCCTCAAATCTCCAATGTCCTTATCTTCATCTTCAATGTAGGGAGTGAGGTCTCCAATATTAAAAGTGGCGGAGATGTTCATGTCACCCGCAAGCTTTACTTTGTAGGCATCATCTTCCACTTTGTGCACGATTTTGTAAGGGCCATCTCCCCTTGCCATAAGCTTGCTTTTCCTCCTTGAAGGGAACTTGTCCTTTCTCAAATGTAGCCATACAAGATCTCCCAATTTAAACTCAAGATGAGTTTGATTCTTGTTGGCTTTGGTCTTATATTGCTCATTTACCTTCTTAATTTGAGCTTTCACTTACTCATTTAGTTTCTTCATAGCTTTAGCCCTTTCCTCGGCTTCAAAGCTCACTCAGGACTCTTGAGGAATGGAAATGAGATCAAGAGAAGTGAGAAGGTTGAGGCCATAGCATACCTTAAAGGGTGAATGAGAAGTAGCATAGGAAGGAGTCCGGTTGTGGGCAAATTCTACATGGGGTGGCAAGTGGTACTAAAAAGTAATTTAGTCTCTACTAGCCTCCATAGACTCCTCCAAAAGTGTGATAAGAACTTGGTATCTCTATTCGATACGATAGTTCTTGGGATCCCATGAAGCCTTATGATTTCTTGGAAGAAGAGATTCACAACATATGTAGCATCATCACACTTGTGGCAAGCAACAACATGTGCCATCTTGGAGAACCGATCAACAACTACCATGATAGCATCCTTCCCTTGAGGGGTCCGTGGAAGGGCCACAATGAAATCCATACTAAGGTCATCCCAAGGCCTTAAAGGAATCGGAAGAGGGGTGTAAAGGCCTTGATGGAAGTGACTCTTGGCCATACAACAAATGGCACACCTTGAGATTATCGTGTAGACATCCCCACCCATCTTGGGCTAATAGAAGTACTCCTTGAGGATCTCAAGGGTCTTGTTGATGCTAAAATGTCTCGCTAAGACTCCTCCATGAGCCTCCTTGAAAATCAAGTCCCTTAGAGGACTCTTGGGGATACATAACTTGTTTCCCTTAAAGAGGAAACCTTATTGCAATGTATAAGTGCCATAGGTAGATGGCTCTTCAACTACTATCTTGAAGTCTTCATCTTCTATGTACAAGGTCTTGATGGAATGGCAGCCAAGAACTTTGGCCTCTAGGACCAATAGAAGAGCATACCTCCGTGGCAAGGCATTGACAACCACATTCTCTTTCCCACTCTTATGCTTGCAAGAGAAAGTGAAGGATTGAAGGAATTCAACCCACTTAGCATGCCTTATATTCAACTTATGTTGACCATTGATGAAAGACAAAGTCTTATGATCCGAATAGAGTACAAAAGGCTTGGGCTTGAGGTAATGATTCCAATGCTCCAAAGCCCTAACAATGGCATAGAACTACTTATCATAACTGGAGTAGTTGAGTCTTGAACCATTCAACTTCTCACCAAAGTAGGCAAGAGGGCGCTTAGCTTGAGTAAGAACCGCACCAATCCCAACTCCATTAGCATCACATTCAACTTCAAAAAGGAGCTCAAAATTGGGTAGTGCCAAGATAGGGGCCGAACAAAGCCTCCCCTTGATGGACTCAAAGGCCCTTTGGGCGGCCTTTGTCCACTCAAACGTACCCTTCTTCATAACTCGATCAAGGGAGCCATAATGGAGCTAAAATCCTTAATGAACCGGTGATAGAAAGAAGCTAACTCATGAAAGCTATGGACATCTGTGATGGTTGTAGGAATGGGCCAACTCGTGATAGCCTCAATCTTGGTTTCATCAACTTAGATTCCCTCACCGGAGACAACATACCCAAGGAAGACAACTTGAGAAGTAAATAGCTCACACTTCTCAAGTTTAGCATATAGATCTTGTTGCCTCAAGACTTGGAACACTTGAGTGAGGTGTTTCTTATGAGATGTCTCATCTTGGCTATACACCAAAACATCATCAAAGTATTCCACAATAAACTTCCCGATAAATGACCTGAAGACTTCATTCATAAGCCTCATGAAAGTACTTGGGGCACTAGAAAGACTAAAGGGCATTGCTGGCCATTTAAATAACCCATATTTGGTCTTAAAGGCCGTTTTCTACTCATCTCCTTCCTTCATTCGGATTTGATGATAACCACTCCGAAGGTTAATCCTGGAAAAGACCTTGGACCCATACAACTCATCAAGCATGTCATCCAATCGCGGAATAAATCGATGCTTGATGGTGATATTGTTGATGGCCCTAGAATCTACACACATACGCCACGTACCATCCTTCTTAGGTACCAAAAGAGCGGGAATCGAGCACGGACTCAAATTCTCTCTAATGTACCCACGATCAAACGACTCTTGGATTTGTCTTTAGAGCTCTTTTGACTCATTAGGATTACACCTATAAGCCGGCTTATTGGGCAAAGGAGCACCCGATAGGAAATTAATTTGATGCTCAATTCCTCTTATAGGAGGGAGCCCCTGTGGTAGATCGTTGGGAAAAGCATCCTCAAACTCTCTCAATAGTGATTGAGCAAGAGGGTGTAAGGGTTTCACTTCCTCACTTGTGTTTGATTCAACTATAAGTAACGCAAATAAAGGTTTGCTCGTACTAATAGCTTTCCCCACCCGTGTCTCACTCATATAGAAGCTTTTCTCACTTCCCTTCCCTGGTTTAATTTTGAGAGGTTTGGGTGGTGGTAGAGGGTCAAAGTGAGGCTACGTCCCTTGAACTTAAGGGCATATGTGTTCGCATGCCCATCATGCACCACAAGATTGTCAAACAACCAAGGTATACGGAGCAATGTATGACAAGCATCATAGGAAAAACATACAAAGGACATACCACAATAAGGACCAACAAAAAAAAAAAAAAAAAAAAAAAAAAACGATAAGAGCTTATTTAGAAACGGTTACCTCGCTTTCTTGCTTGAGCCATTGAAGAGTATAAGGAGTGGGCTGCACCTTCGTAGGAACTTAAAGCTTGTCAATGAGAGTCATAGAAGCCACATTGGTGCAACTACCTTCATCAATAATAAGCTCACATACCTTACCTCCAATGGTAAATCGAGTGTGAAAGATTTGCTCCCTTTGACTAGGTTCAAGGGGAACCTTTTTGGTATGGAGGGCTCTTCGGATCACCAATAGCTTTCCAACATCTAGAGTGACTATGGTGTAATCTTCCTCTTCAAACTCTTCTTCATTAGTTTATTCCTCTAGAGCTTTGATCTCTTTCACCTCTCTAATAAAGAGGATCCTTCGTTCGAGACAATCCACTTGGAACTGTTCATAACCTTGGCATTTGAAGCACTTCTTTCTCTCCAACCTCTTACGAGGTTCACTAGCAATCCCTTTACCCTTATCAAAGGCCTTGATAGGTATAAGGGTAGTGTCACCCTTGTTATAAGAAGAGAAACTATTAGGTGTGCTTTAGGGTTTTGATGAGGGGTAGGAGTTACAAAGGGTTTTCTACCCTTAAGTTGCTTCTTAATCTTCACAGCTAGGTGGCAAACATCATTGAAGGATAAGTAAGGTTGTAGTTCCACTTGTGAGCAATGCTAGGAGATAGTCCCTTAATGAACCTAGCAATAGTAAGCTCATTGTCTTCATTCAAGCCAACCCTCATTTAGAGTTGTTCAAACTCTCGAATGTACTCCTCCACCTTGAGATTCTCTTGGCTAAGAGAGGTAATCTTGAGTTAGAGCTCTTGCTTGTATGAGGGAGGTAAGAACCTCTTCTCCATGTGTTTCTTGAGTTTGGATTAAGTCTTGATCTTAGACTTAGTTTCCCTTGCTCTATTCTTCTTCAAGGTCTCATATCACAAGGAGGCATACCCCTTTAACTTGAGAATGACTAACTTGAAGGCCTTTTCATCATTGTACTCCTTGAGTTCAATGATCCTCTCAATAGCTTGCACTTAATCAATGTAATTTTTCGATTTGAGGTTGCTATCAAACTCTGGTACCTCAACCTTGAGGTCACTAAAATCATCTCTAGGATGGCCTCTTCCCCTAATATCTCTTTCTTCATGGTCCTCATGAGAAGATAAGTAGGCAATATCAATAGGGTTCACATCAAACTCCCTAAGTCCGGGAACTCGTTATTCGGATCCCTTAACTCACTCTAGCTCCATGGTGAGTTTTCTCACTTGTTCTTGAAAGTCAATTATAGCCTTGTCTCTCCTCATTTCATCAGCTAACTCTAGAGAGATACCTCTAGGTTGAGAAGATTCTCCATCATTAATCATGACTGAAGGTAGACAGGAGAAGGAAGCAGATTAAGGGTTGAGGAACAAGTGCCACGGTGGTGCCAGAGGAAGCACAAGCCAAAATGGGGTGGCACGGTCATGCTGCGCAGCACGGGGTGGTGGTGCTAGAAAATTGGGAGAAAATTTTCCTAGGGAAGAAGTGGCACGGTCGTGCCTAGGGGCACGATCAGACTGTGCTGATTTTCTGGTTGGCACGGGTGAGTGTTTCGGCTTCTTGGGTGGAGCTTTTGGGTTGTGCTTTGGTTGAGGATTCTGTGTTGACCATTTTGGGGTTCTTTGGAATAAAAGAGGAGTTTTGTGAAGAAATCAAATGTGGATTTTTAGGGTTTTGGATGGAAAAGGAAGCATGGAAGAGTACTTGGGCTCTTTGAGGAGAATAAGAGAAGAAGGTGGAATACAAAGTATTCGAATCACAAAATAACAAAGAGTTAGCTCAATCAACAAATTCCAATCACAAAGTGTGACGATTTGATGCTTACCCTTGAAGGATCCTTGTGCTTTGATACCAACTGAAGCAGAGTAGAAGTCCATTTGGCCAAACAAAGGCTTAATCATCCAAGGAAAGACGCATTAAGTTGAATAACTCTATAACAATTTAAATGGAGGAAACCCCAAATCAAAAGAAAACTCTTTTGATTCTTGAAGAACACCAAGATAAGCAACCCATCAATTAATCTCCTAAAGCCTAAGTGCCAAGGATTAATATAAAGGGATGACTCTAAATCACCACTCTAAAAAGAGGTAAAGATTAAGAGATTTTTTGAGAGAGAAAATAGCCTCTAGCCTTTTCATTCATTCATATTCATCAAAAGCTAAATGTAATACAAGAGATAAAGAATTAAAAAGCAAGATACCCCTTTCTTTAAGCTTAGTAATAGCCAATAGCATTACAAGAATTTTGTCCAATGAAATTCAAGCTAATTGTACAATTAAAGGGGACCACTAGGGGATATTGGTGTACTGGGATTTGGCTGCACATTCCTTCTTATTGGTGATGTCATTCACCTATCCAAATGGGGAAGATTAAGGTGTGAATTTTTATAGGAGTCTTCTAGAAGAGTATATCAACTACCCACCAACTTTGAGCCCTTCATTCTCCCATTTGATGATCCAAATAAATCCTTGAGTAAAAACGTGCACCTCTATACCCTACACAGACCATGGCTCGGTTAAAACCCCATAATTTGCTCGATTCTTAGAACTTAATGATGCTCTTTAGCTTGTTGAAAAATAGACATCTGGGGCTATCCATCCATGCAAAATTTACCCAAAATAGGTCCTATTTACCTATCCAAAAATGAGATAGAAACTAGATTATATGTTTTACCTAGAATAAAGAAGTAAAATAAAACAGTGACTTGGAGATAAAATAGATGGGCTTCTTGTTTAGGCTACTAAGTGTCATGCCACCTTTCCTAAACTTACTTTGGGTCTTTGAAGGCTCCTAAATCAATAAGGACTTAGGAGAGCTAAGTACTTGAGTACTACCCTCATCGGTGACTAAGGGCCCAAGTTGAATCCAAGCTTTGATATTGATTATGAGGTTAGGCTTCATGGTTTGCTCCGCATCAACAAATCCCCACATAAGAAGGCATTATTAACATCTAGCTGATGTAGTTCCCATCCTCTAACAACAACTACTGATAGAAAACATCACACGCTAACCATCATGGCTATTGGTGCAAATGTTTTATTAAAATTGAAGCCTTCTATTTGTTGATATCCTCTAATAATAAGTCTGGCCTTGTATCGTTCAATGGATCCGTCTGAGTTATACTTAATTCTGTAATACCCTCTTGCAGTTGATAGGTTTCTTGCCTGGTAGCAACTCTGCAATCGTCCAGGTTTTATTTGCTTCAAATACCTCAATTTCTTTTCCCATTGCTTCTCTCCAATTAGTCTCTTGAACAGCCTCGTGAAAGTACTTGGCTCCACAATTTGGTAATAGTAACAAGATACTATTGTTTGCATAGCAGAAAATTTTTCATAAGTGACATAATTAACTATAAGATAAGGATTACTCTGAGGAGACCTTTTGTAGTGGGTTAGATGAAGATAGGTTTTTTGTTGTAGCATAGCAACATAGGTAGTTTTGCAAATGACTCATTGCTTTTCTTTCTCTTCTTCTATGTCCCAAAGATTCTACTGTAGGACCCTAACCAACCCTCCCCCTGTTCACTAAGTGCTCGGTGGTAGAAGGAAGCCCATTATTGCCAGGCCCAGACTCAAGCACTTCGTACGAAGGCCCGTTGCTACTTGGGCTATCTACGCGAGGCCCAGACTCACTACCTTCCTCCACGGCAGCCTCGAGTCGCACTGAAGGTTGGGCTTCATGCCCGTTTCTAGGATGGACTTCGTCACTATGAGGCCCCTCAGTGAAGTTGGTTGCTGCGCCTGGCCCATTGGACTGCATTGTTTCATGGGCTATGCTCATGTCATTGAGTCCATGCAGCTCGCTGTCTGGTGTAGGTTTTTTGAGATCAAAGATTTTCACATCTTGCACATGATCTTTGTCTGACTTGCTTTGAGATATGACATCTCTACTCACAAACAATTCCCCCAGAATCCAAATCATAGACTTTCTATCCCTTCTTTCCAAAGGGATATCCCACAAAAACACATTTCTAACTTCATGATACGAATTTATTCTTTTGTCTGTGGTACTTATGAACATAACATACACATCTAAAGATTTTTATATGATCATGTGTAGGTTGTGTATTGAATAGAACCTCACATGGACACTATAGATAAAAATAATGTGCTTTACATAATGATTCAACTCTATATGCACCCCAAATATCATAATGGATTAAGTCAAAACAACTTGTGGCTTTATTATCACTCAAAGGAAAAGACAACCATTTTTGTTTTGCTCTAAAACACACATCATGAGGTTTATCACTACCTTTGTTTTCAAAAATTCCAACTTTGCTAGAGAATAACGACAAAGTCCCTTTGAAGGATGTCTTAATCTTTGATGCCATACATCAAAAGTGTTCACTTTATTTGCCTTGGCTTCTCTTGGTGAATCTTCCTTGAACAAATAGACCCCTCTTCGTTTCTCACCCTCTCCAATCGGCCTCCTCAAAGAAAGGTCTGTTATCACACATAGTTTAGGAGTAAATGTCACTGTGCATGCCAAATCATTTATAAGTTGTGCAATGGATATTAAATTGCAAATTAAACCATACACAAACAACACATTATATAGAGTTATGCTTGAATTCAATTCCGCCGTTCCTTGTTTACTTGCAACACTACTTTGCCCATTTGGCACCTTTACCAAAATTGGGTGAATGTCATGGGGCTTGCTTAATTTTTTTAGATTGCCTATCAACTAGCCCCACTATCAAGCAACCAATCACCATTACCTGATAACTTGTCACAAGTTATTTTTGGTGGATCATTGAGCCTAAGAAAATGCTGAACCTGTTCAGCACTTAACTCTTGTACCATAGGCAAAGATTCAGCATTCTCGATCTTGGCAACAGTCTAATCATCGATGGCTACCTGGGTTGCGTATGTCGTACCTTGTCCACATCCTTGAGTAGCGGTTTCTCCATACCCTCGAGCCCCACAGCCTTTTCCATAGCCACATCCTCCTCCTTGCAGCACCCACCCGGTTGGGTATTCGATTATCTCGAAGCAGTTATACTCTTCATGACCCATCCTACCACAATATTTGCAGCTTGGGTATTGCAATGGCTGTGACATTCTGGGCACACTCATGGCACACCATGGCTCTTCGATGGTTCTCCTCCTGCATCATTACATTAAAAATTTT
This sequence comes from Stenocereus thurberi, assembly GCA_002740465.1. Taxonomy (NCBI): domain Eukaryota; kingdom Viridiplantae; phylum Streptophyta; class Magnoliopsida; order Caryophyllales; family Cactaceae; genus Stenocereus; species Stenocereus thurberi. The sequence goes on along the minus strand of NCQT01006905.1, from coordinate 1,533 downwards.
GTCAAGTGAAGGCAGTGATTCTTGAACAAGCAACTAACTTCGTACTGAAGAAAATTCATCATTATTTAGCCCTATAAGGAACTAATGTGTTTTTTCCTCCTTGTACATCTAAATAAGCTTCTTTTTTGCTCTGCATTCACAACATTTACAAGTGCAAATCGGCACTTTACATGGTTGTTCAACTTATTCCATAAAGTCATCAATTTGTTATAGAAATCTCGCACATCAAGAGTTCCTTGCTTATAATTCGCTATAATTGCTTTAAGTTGATGAATTTTTGATAGATTAGCAACTGAATATCTCTTCTTTAAATCCTCCCATATCCCATGGGTTGTTTCTATGTAAGCCACATTAAGTCGTACCTTGTGATTGATGATGCTAAGAAGCCATAGCAGAACATGGAATTTACCAAATCCCATGCATCTGCTTCTGAGAATTTTTATTTTGTAGCTTTCTCAGGTCGTTTTAGGGTTCCTTCTATGAACCCTAATTTGTTCTTTACTCTTAATGCAGTAACTACTCTTTGCCATAGTTCGTAGTTTTTCCTATCGAAAATTACTACAGATATCAATATTCTCGCACCCTCTGAAGGATGCAGGAATTAAGGAGAATGAGCTTCAATGACGAAATTTCTTATCTCCTCCGGCCACGAATGATTCTCAAAATCACCTTGGATCTCAAGGGTCTGATACCATGAAGAATTTGAATAAAAGATAGATATTCTAGTGAGAAATTGATCTAGGCTAGTATTGAATTCCTCTAGCTCATGATACAAGATACAAACCCAAGCTACACTCATTATATAAGCCCTAAGGCCATGGCACACCCTAGCTTGTTGCGTAAGCAACCACAAAATATTGGAAGAATGCCTTCGGAAAATAATTACAATATATTACATAAAGTTTCTTTCTTAAACAAATTGATGCAATTTAGTTTATTTCCTAATAGAAAACAGAATAAAGAACTTCAATTTATCCAATAGATTTCAGAAATTATGCGACAGAGAAGAACATGTCAATTTCTAAAAAGAACAAAGTGAAGAAAACTTGAAAGTAAGAAACTATACCTTCCCATCCAAGGTGGTGGTTTTTTAGTGTAGCACTGAAAAAGCATAAAGTATGGACTTCAATTACTGAGCTGCGATGCAGCCTCTGGAGAAATGTGCGCCTCTATTCTAGGACAAATCGGACGTTGGCTACTGCACTAGAGACAGAGACAGAGAGAGCGAATGAGAGAGGCAATGGAAGACAAAATCCGGGAGGAGATAGAGAGTAATGAATAATAAAGCTCTCGACAACGCACATGAGAGATAGAGAGAGACACAAAGAAAGGGGGAGAGAAAGAAACAGAAAGAGAGAATGGAATAAAAGACAAAAAGTGTGTGTGCGTGAGAGAGAGAGAGAGAGAGAGAGAGAGAGAGAGATACAAAGAGAGAGTGAATAATGAAAGAGGAAATTCTTCTAGTGAAGGTGTGCAGTTTCAGCATTTAGGATAAATTTCAGTTTATCCAAAAGCACAATACATAAATGTGTA
>NCQT01006824.1:29707-40669 GCA_002740465.1 Stenocereus thurberi | reverse complement strand
GATGCGCTGAGCTACCCGAAAGCAAGGGTTTTCGATATTGGTGCATTTGGAAGAAGTAGTACTGTGCCTAATACTCCTTAAAAGCTCATCTGAAATGCATTTGCGTTAAGTTCTCAAGGGACTTGACGATTTGGTAAATCCATGCTAGGTAGAAAATCAAATATACTGTTGAGGGTATCTAAGTTCAACTCATAAAATTGCCCTTGAAAATAAAAGGAAATATAACCCGCTTGACATTGAGGCCTTCGAGTTACCTCAACATGCAAAGTACTCATGAATTTGAAGGTGAGGTCCCGATATGTATGCTCTTTAATCTCAACAAAATGTCCTATGCCCCCATGCAAACAACCACCGTATATCATCTAACAATCCTAAACAGCCTGATAATTCCTCATGATAATAACGAGTTGCTACAACAATTTGTTCATTCAAATAATTATATCCAGCAGTATGTTCGGGGTTAGTTAAACCAAGAGGATGAGGAATGTTACCTTGGTTCATGCATTCATCAAAGTTCGGGAGATCTGTTGAGGTCGAGATGGTGCTAGGCAAGATATTCCCACCTCCTTGATGCACCTTTATCTCTTGTTAGGTGCCATGGTTGCAAAATATAAGAAAAATTGCAACGAAAACCTAAAAAATAAGATGTGAGGAAAAAAAATGAAAACTTTGAGTGAAAAATAAGGAAGAATTAAAGAGAAAGAGGTGGTCACGGACGATGGGTAAAGGTGGGATTAATTTACAGAAGAAAATGGTGGAAGAGATGAAATTTGCGGGAGAAAGAGAAAGATTAAGTGAAAAGAGAAGAGTTTGGGTGAAAATGGAGCAAAAATGGGAAGAAATGAGGGAGGAATTGAAGGTGTAACAATGGAGGTTTTAGAGAGAGAAAGAGAGAGGTAGAGAGAGAAAGGGTCGAGGTTGAAGATGATTATGGGGGAAAGGCATGGGGCACCATGGTCAAACCCTTAGCCACGGCCCGTAGCAAACCACTACGGTTGGATCGTGGTGTCTGCTGGATACCCTGTTTTTTTATTTTGCTAGGTGGGCACGCCATGGGCTGTATTTGAGTGATACAGACCGTGGTCCATTATTTAAAGGGCTCTTTTAAGCCCAAGAGCTTGACCATGCTTCTATGTGCGGTCGGAATTGGTAAGCGTATGGACGCCATTTTTGTTGTGAACCACAAAATTGTACTCCTTTAACCAAAGATACCACCTCAAAAGCTCATTTTGGAGGTTCTTCGTTGTCATCAATTGACACCATAACATATTGTCAGTATGCAAGACAAATCGAGTACGTCGTTGGGTCCATCAGACTAACCACTATCATCTTATTCAATCGCCAAATCAAGGTCTACATTAACTCCTTCCATAGAAGGCAAAGAGAGAACTGCTTGGGCAAACCTATAATAATCACTAATAGTAGACTCATTAGAAACATAGGCCTTAACTTTGTGTATGTTAGGTGGCATAGGAGCAACAAACTCCACCATAACACACCCTTGATTGGCATCCTGGGTGGAAATCCAATCAAAATTGGGAGGATCTTGACAATTCAAAACATCCTCCATGTCAATCTTAGGAGAAAGGGGAAATGCATTTGATAAGGAAGAACTAGGAGAAACCACTTTCTTCTCCACGTAGCAGAACATAGCATAACTCTCTTGTAGTTCAAATGTTAGCCACCCCCTTTTACATTAGTATGGCAACCTACTATAGTCAGGAAAGGCCTCCTAAGAATAATTCGGGCATTATTAGTCTCAGTCATATCCGTAATAACAAAGTCTTCCAACACCCAAATATCTCTTATTTTAACTGCACATCCTCTAATTTACTTAAAGGTTGTGTTTCAAAACCGTCTGCTAGTTATAGTGAAAAGGGTGTAGGTTGTAATGGTCCTAAATGAAGCTTATGAAACAAAGAATATACCATCAAAATGATGCTTGAATCTAGGCCATGTAAGGCTCTTTTAATTTTCACTTTTCTCGAGACACAGGGGATAGAAAAGCTATCAAGGTTAGGAAGCTTAGGTGGAAAAACTATGGGGATCTCTAAACTATCATTTCTGTGAAAGTTATGGGCTTGCCGCCATCATTTCTCTCCTTGCTCTCTACCATGATTATTTCTCTACCCTCCTCAAGTGGTATATCCTCGAGTTCTCTAGGGTCCTCATTCCCTTCCTTCAAGGTAATGCAATTACAATACTCACAAGCGTTAGATTCAGGTTTACTTGGTAGTCTACCTGGAGGTATAGATGAAGAGCTAGTTTGTTGTGCAATTTGGGCTTCCAGCATCTTAGTATGAGTTCTAAGTACATCAACCTTATAGGCTAATTGCTTTATATACTCATCTTACTTTTGTTGCACCAAAAGCGTATTCTCCATCATGAACTCTAGGTTGGGCTTTTGAAGAGTTTGTTAGGGAAAGGGAAGTCTTTGAAATCTGGGGGGTTGCTTAGCATTTATTGGGGGCATACTGGAAAGGTTAGGCCTATAATAGAAATTTGGATAATTACTCCAACCTCGATTATAAGTATTTGAATAAGGGTCATTGGTCGGTCGTGGGTTGAAATAATTGACATAGTTAACCAGTCGCTAGTGTTTTGGGCAAAAGGACTCCTAACTTGGCAATTCTTAGTCCAATGGTCAATGCAACCACATATTTCACATGATAGGGGAGGGGCACTAGAATTCACAAAATTCATATTTAATCATTCCAATCTTTGAGTCATAGCATCTACTTCAGTATTATAAAGTAAGTGCATCAATTTCGAGCTTACCTCCAAACCGCTTAGGTTGGCCTTGTTTGTTGGACCATTGAAAATTGCTGAGCGCCATCCCCTCAATCAAATTGTAGGCCTCATCTTCAATCTTATTCATCAAGGTTCCTCCTACCGCTGTATCAATAGTGGACCTTATAGGTTAGGTCACTCCACTGTAGAAAGCCTGAACAATCCCCCATCGTTAAAGGCCATAGTGAGTGTCTCATCATCCCTTTAGGTAAATTTGATGATTTAATGCCTCAAACTTGCCGTTTGGCTTGGTAGGAAGAATTTGATAAAGAAAACTCTAGTGAGCTCACCCTATGTGGTGATGCATCCCGAAGGCAAAGAATGCAGCCATGCTTTCACCTTATCCCTAAGTGAGAATGGAAATAGCCACAGTCGAATGGTATCAATTGAGACTCTGTTAGGCTTCAATGTGTCACAGTTTGGGTCTTCCAAAGGGGTGCCTCCAAGCTGGGTTTGTTGCACCATGGAAATAAGAGCCGGCTTGAGCTCAAAATTGTTTGCCTCAACATTAGGACGAGCAATATTTAAGGATGCCTTGGACTCCTAGAGTAACGAAATCCCTAAGCATCTTTCTTTGCTGACCTCCTCCTCTCACCATAATTGGCGTGGTTCTTCTTGCCTTGTGTCTTCGTTCCTTAAGTTTTTGCTTCTTCCTCCTTAAATGGAAGGTCTTCTCAATCTCTAGATTGGGTTTGTATAAAAATAGACTTTGTATAAAAGGGGAAAGATTCCTCCAGGCACAATCACTAACACTACCAACGCAATCAAAAAGAAAAAGGAAAATAAGCAAAACACTTAGTCAACTTCATAAGATTAACTCAATAGTTAACAATTTGGTCCCCAGTAAAGGCTCCCAAAACTTGAAATGTTTTGCAAGCGCATAGGTGTTGCAGTATAGATTAAAGGATCGTCCTCAGGGACCAAAGTAATCTATCAAGTTAATGATTATTGAAATTGCTAAGTGATGAATTCTTTCAATGAGTCGGGTTAAATTAACTAATTAACTATTCGAACATTTAATCAAAGTAAAGCATCTAGGAATTTGATTTGCCAAGTAAAGAGTTGGATCATAGAATTAAACATGAATTTTTCACAGGTTGACTGATTTAAGGAATTACAATCGAGTTAAATTTAATCCATTCTTTCAAAATGAACTAAATTACTTAAACGAATTTAACTAACACTCTCTCAAGTGTCTTTGATTTAGGCTAGGTTTAAGATCTATGCTTGGTAAGTCTCCTCTTAACAACCAATTCCCTCTCGAGTTTCATTAAATCAAGTTCTATCAAGACGATCAAGTAGTGGGTTTCACCTTTCAGTCCATCACTCAACTACCTAACATAAGCAAGCAAAATTGGCCAAATCTCACTCACAATATTCCAATTTCAACATAGACATGAATCATTCTAAACATTAAATTTTCACAAGATTTCGAAGATAAGGGATCCAACTACAATACTATGGCTAACAAACGCCTAGATTAGACAAAGCTACTCACTCATATTTCTAATACAACAAAAACAAGAGTTCAATAACAAATTTAAAGGAAGGAAGAAAAACTTTACAACAATGGCAACCTTTGAATTATGCAACAGTGTTCAAGCCTCCAACAACAAAGCTTCGCCCTTCAAACCTCAAAAACTAAACTAAAGCCAAACTAAACTAAAAGAGAGTTGTGAGAGTAGGCTATGGTTGTTGAAAAACTATCTCTTTTCTTCCTTGGAACATGCCTTTTAAGCAGCAAACGAAGCATCTTCAGCCGCACAACGAAGTAAGGCGAAGAGACTAGCAATTATAGGCTCACCACGGTCTGCTCACCACAGTCTATGGCAGCCACCACGATTGGACCGTGGTCTTGGTTGGACCTGAACTCTTCTACTCTCTTCTTGCTCAACGAGCATAGCAACTTAGGGGCATCTGTGGGGGGTCAACATATACTCAAAGAAGGGTCAAATGCCTTGTCAAATGGTCTAAAATCCTACAAATACCACCAAAGAACCATACCCACGCATAAAACGAGAATAGGAATATAAATCATAACATAAGCACATAATTCTCCCTAAAAATGCAGCAAAATGACCCTAAAATGGTATACACGTTGAGCACTTATCACTTGACTGAGGGCTTTAATAAGCTCAAGAGAGCCTTAACTTGCATTCCATTGATGCACTTATTTGGGTTCACTTTCTGTTCCTAACTACTTTCATTTCTAGGAGGAATGTGCCCAGATATTTGACAAGTTGTTGTGAGCGTAGATGGGTTTTGATGAGTAGTAGCTTGTCAACTAAAATGGAGTGGCTGATGCTTCATGGACCTCCTCGACATCATCTGAGTGAAGCGTTACTTTGGGTACAATCAATACCCCACCTAGTATGATCATTCCACCCCTTCCCTATTCTCCTTTTTTGTTTCTCTTCTTTCTTTTGCACATAGTTGTGAATATTTAAGATTGTGATTGTGTAGGTGATTGATCTTAAGGAGAAACTTGGGATTTGTTAAGCTGAGTTGGATCACCCTTAGTTGTGTTATGCATTTTGCTATTAGTGGTGTATTTTGTTTTATGAATACTTGTCATCCTTTTGGTTGAATAGTTGTGGATATCTAGGATTGTGGTTGTGTTATGCATGTTCTATTTGACTTTTATTATTAGCTTCTTGTTAATTTCGGATATTTTTGTTTTCAGTATGTTTTAGTTTCGTGTTTTTTCTCCTTAGTTTTGTGAGGTTTTGTTCTTCTTTGGTTTCATTTTTTTTTCTTTTGGTGTTTTAGTGTTTTTTTTTGGTTTCGTTTTTTTTTTTCTTTTCTTTGGTGCCTTATTTTGCTTAAGGTTTGTTTTTGTTTTGTTTTGTATTTAGTGGCTCCTTAGCTTTGGTTTTGCTTCTATTTGGTGTTTGATTTTGTTTTTGTTTTCTTTTCTTTTGTGTGTTTTGGTGGTGTCTTAGTTTGTATATACTTATGGTTTTATGTTTGCTTTGCGGTTGTATAGCATATGCGATTGGTTTTTACTATCTTAACGCCCACAATGAAGACATAGTGGAGGTTTGGTATGGAGATGAGGTGCCCATTTGTACATTTTTCAAAAATTTTGAAAAAATTCAAAAAGATTTTTCTTTCTCTGTGAGGATCTATGTACTTTCTTTGGCGATTATGATCCCATGTTGCTAGGCTATTGTGTTATATATAAATAGACTTTGCATGATAAGATGTCTAGTTGACAATATATATTTGATTTTTCATAATAACCCTATCTCATATGTGTGATCGTATCCCTATCTTGCTCACTTTACCGTCAATTCTTAAGGCCTTGTTGTTAAGTTGGCATGTAAACTTTTTGTTCGTTGAAGTTATCTTCTAAGCTCCCCAAAGAAAGGTCTAAAAAAGTAAATAAAAACCCAAGTACAAATTTATAAGTCACTATCTTTATTTTATATCTTTAATTGGCTTGAATATTTGCTATTTTACGTGATTACACATCTATTTGGGCTAGCAAACCCCTTTCTAGGGGAGCCCCAAATATTTATAAGTCAAGCGGGTACTATTCTTGTTGAAGAAAAAGAAAAAATAGGAAAAATGAAGCAAAGAAGGTAATTAGACAATGAAACAGGGATCGCGTCAATATTAGCAACTTGATTCATAAGAGTTGATAAACATTTTTAGAGGCATCAAGATGTATATATCATTGCATATTGTTGTATCGGCTAAAAAGTGAATATCTGAATGCATTTTGTGACTAGATTTTCTGCTGATTGTATATTCTATTTGTATATAATTTGGTGACTTATAGGGTGTTGTAATTGCGTAACTCATGTATATAATTTCTCTAGTTACTTATATATATGCTCATTTTATAAAAAAAAAAAATTTTGGGTATTTCACTTGAAAACCCTCACGAGGCCTCATTCATCCACTTAGGTACCGCAGGGTTTAAAGGGCTTGTTGCATACACTAAATGCAGCCATGATTTTTATGACAGTGAGTTAGGATTTTTTTTCTTATTTTTCAGTTATTTTTTTGGTTGTTTAGTTTGTTTTACTCGAGGACGAGCAAAATCTTAGTGTGATTGTAATTGATTATGCCAAAAATACGATATTTTACAATACCTTTATACATGATTTGTGCTCGAAATGGTTATTATGTTTAGATTTTTATTTCATTTTATTTGATTTTGTAGGTGATGGAAAAAATCAGAAAAATTAAAGGAATTGTCAGAAATGAAGAATTGGGTCATAAAAAAATTCCAAAAACAACCCTCAGCCTACACAACACCTTGGGCTACTTTTCAATTTGACCCAAGAAAACAAAAAGAAACGAAATGCATATAAAACTCGACCCTTCCCCCGTGCACCTCTCATGTGCCACTAGCCCCCCTTATCTTGCTCTTTCCTGTCATGGTCAAGGGCTCGAAAGCCCTTGCCATCTGAGCTTTATCACTGTCTCTCTCTTGAACTTAAATAAAAACCCCCAATCCAACTCCACCATCTTAATCTACCTTCATTACCATATGCCAGAACACTAGATTAGTGCACAACTAAACAACAAAATGCCTAGAAGTCAAATAGTCATAAAGAAAACTAGCAGGCTCAAGGGGAATGTGATGAGTGATGGAATCCTGAAACTCTCAAGATAAAAATAAAAGGAAAATAATCACACTAAGTGATGCTTTTTTTGGATTCAATTTCAAATAATAAATAAGATTGTGAGCTTTGACCCAAGATAAGATCCGAAAGATAAATAGACCACTTTCCACCAAGTTCCTCTCTTTAAAGGCTCACAGCCACCCAAGAATAACTCTAAAGGAAAGACACAAAATTTTCCACCAAAGTCCTCTTCTAAAGTCTCTTGGCAATTAAAGAGATAAAGATGGAGAGATTTTAGTGAGAGAAAATGACCATATGCATTTCCATTCATAGTTCAACTCAAGCTCAGTTTACATAGATGTATCAGGGTTGATAAATACCCAAAAAAGGGGAAATAGCCAAGCGTTAAATTACTAAGATAATTACAGCCAAGGTGAGCTGTATTTTTCTAAGATTCTTCTCCCTCCGTCTAGCAGGCTTCTAGAAGGCTCTATAGCTCGAACGATGGTCCTAGCACTTGAAAACTCCTACTTGGTATGTGTGGAATCACCCCATGTTCATTAATCAAAGTTAACAGCAAGGCCCAATTTCAGAGTGCTCCAAAACTGGAATTTCGTGCACACTCTACATGTTTGGGGCCATTTCTCTGAAATTCAATGCCTGATTTTAGCTTATAGGGATAAAATAGACATCTCAGGGAATCATAAAATTTTAGCTTTGCATCATTAGGGCTTTGCTAGGTGGAATATTAATTTGACCCAAATTGAGCAAGTTTTCTGATAAGAACCAGCACTGTATGGGTTGCGATTTTTATCCCTTAACGGAATCAAAATGGAACCAAACTAGGGATTTTATTATGTGATCCTAAAGCTAACTTCCTAAGCTTCCCAAATAAGCATAAATCACTTCAATTAGACATCGATAGGGTGGTGAGAAGCCGAGTTATAACCGAGTGATATGCTAAAATGGTGACCAACGTGACCAAGGAGAGTTGACTTGAGCTTTGGTGTGGTGAGTGTGTGGCTAAGAATTGCCTTGGGGCTTGGCATGGATCACTTGGGCTCTACAAACTAGATGAAATAGAATAAACAACTTATTTGATCCTGACCTCATTTATTACAAAGTTGCAAGCCAAGCATGCCCTTGATGCTGTATGCATCAAACCCCCTTCTTTGGAAGGATACGCCCTTAAATCCTTGTGACTGAAACCCAAGGATACAAATCATGACAACTTGTTGCACCCTATGAGAAAAATCATTATGCTAAGAGTACCACCCTTCTTAAATGTATAGGAGTTGCTAAAGCCTTTAGGGGATGCTCTAATGGGATGAATAATCCTTCCAACATTTGTGAGACATTGAAAGTTTCAATATAATCATCACAACTTAAACTAAGAGAGATTTTCTTATCATTCATGAGCTTGACTTGTGGAAGACTCACTTTTAATGACAAAGGAGCTGAATGATCATTGTGCCAACAATGGTGAGGATTTCACATTTGTCTTAGAAGTGCAAATGATTTCTTTGCGGAGCCTCACTTTTTGTAGGGTTTCATGTGGAGGGGAATCTAGGAGATTGAGAGTGAGAGTTTGGACTTAGGACTTGGGGTGCCCATGAAAGACAACCTTGGGTCTAAATTTCAATGGTATCCCAAAAAGAGATACGAACAATCCATAGGAAACACATCATATGTAGCCTCGTTCCTTAATTTACTCACTGAAAATGAAAGTAGAGCTTCCATAGTCATATTCACCTCAATTCCCAAATTGGGACAATGGAGAGGATAAGAGTGAGATTGAGGGACAATAGGTAATACAACCTCAAATTTGGCTTTCATTCAACATCTTTCTCTTTAAGATCTAAAGGATCTCATTTTCTTACTTGGCGTCTTCTTGACCCATGCTAGGCTCCTCTTCTTTTTGAACTTGAACTTGAACCTCCATAGTTTCTTCAAAGGAAGGAACTAGTATAGAATCCATTTGAATGGGAGCTTGAATAGAGCTCTCGTCCATAGCCAGACTTTCCCTCTCTTTTCTCATCAAAAACTAATGTAAATTCATCTCTTTTTTTGGAGCTTGATCTCTTTTTGAGCAACAATAGGTCTTTCCCTCTTGAGTTCTTCATCAGCAGGTAGATCTTGATGGAATCTCACACCCATGTATGATTTGAGCCAACTCCAAGTCTTAATTCTAAGCTTGCCTTGAATAGCTCTTTCCCTCTTAAGGCATTTGAACCAATACTAGGCATAACCTTTGAGTTTTTGAGTAGCTATCATGAAGCTCTCTTCATCTGAGCATCCTTTTATCTCAAAATAATCTTCAAGTGTTTGAACCATCTAAAATAGATGGTAGGATCCAAACTAATACCATTAAAGTACGATAGCTCTTTCCTTCCCTTTTTCATATGAGTCATTTGCTTGCTAAGCTTCCTTATTTGAGCTTCAAGCTCAACAATGACTCTACCTATCTCATAGGCTTGCTGAGAAGCAGTTCCCCTCATTAACTATGGTTTGTAGTAGTTGTAAGATGAAAAAGGGAAAAGGATGGAAATAGGGATGTATGGACGTGCTAGGAAAGGCACGGATAAGAAATTGAGGAAATGGAAGTAGCACAGTCATGTTCAGAGGCATGGGGTGGGTTTGACAAATCTCTGGAACAAAAATGGGAGTGTAGGAAAGGTAGCGTGATCGTGCCAAGCAACACGGGGTGCTTATGCCAAATCTTTGCCTGGGTATTTTTTGATGGCCTTTTTGTGAAAGCCTTTTGTGGAGTTTTAGGGATGTGTTTAGGTTAGGGATTGTATTTGGGCTATAATTAAGGTTCCTTGCAGACTCATGGAGGCTAATGAAAGTAGGTAAATGAAGGAAAATTTTTAAGACCTAAAGTGTGGATTTTTTGGGGTGAAATTAAAAAGGAAGTGAGCTGTTTGAATCAATGAAGGATATGATTTAATAACCACCCTAAAGAAGCTCTAGCTTTGATGCAAATTTAATGAGTGATAGAATCCTCAAACTCCCAAGGTTAAAAATAAAAGAAAAATAATCACACCAACGAATGCTTCGTTTAGATTCAATCTCAAGCAATCAATAAGATTGTAAGCTTTGACCCAAGGTAAAACCCAAAAGATAGATAAACTCTTTTGACCAAGTTCCTCCTTTAAAGACTCATAGCCACCCAAGAAGAAATCTAAACAAAAGACTCAAAACTTTTCACCAAATTTATCTTCTAAAGGGTGTTAGCCACCAAAGAAGAATTCTAAAGGAAAGACCCTACTCATCAATCTTAATTAAAGAGATAAAGATGTAGAGATTTTAGTGAGAGAAAATGGCCATGTGTCTTTCCATTCATAATTCAATGCAAGCATACTTTACATAGAGGTATTGGGGTCTATAGATACCCAAAATGGAGGGGTTAGCTATTATAATAGTGGGCCAAGTGCACCAACAGAGGGATTATAAATTATCTTAGGAAAATAAATTAAATTACTAAGATAATTACAACCATGTTGACTTGCATTTTTTCATGATACTTCCCACTCCTTCTGGGAGGGTTCTAGAAGGCTCTACATCTTTAATGAGTACCCACCACTTGGTGAAT
>NCQT01006824.1:2720-13614 GCA_002740465.1 Stenocereus thurberi | reverse complement strand
ACTAATGCTCCAAATTCAAGCATAACACTAATAATATATGCAAACATATAGCAATTACTGTTTAATGTTGAGCCTAATTCCAATAATTAATGCAAAAGAAAAAAAACCTATTAAAATAAGAAAGGAACTCATAATCTTGAGTAACTTATAATTGAAAATACGAAAAAAAAGAAAAAGAATAAGAAATACATTGTCTAAGTAAACATTGGTCAACAACGTAACAATGTTCAAAGTGTCCAAATAAAGATATGAGTAAGAATAAAGTGGCATTCCCCCTCTAATCCTCAACTTGATGCTCCCCCTCTAGAGGCTCTTCCTTGATTTGAATCCCAATTGATGGCCAAAAATTAGAAGAGCATAGACCCAATAAACAAGGTTCAATCGAGTGACATACATGATGCAGGATCTCAAAGTGGCTAGGAAATGATAGAAATCCCATCCCTACCAATATCCCTTGCCATATCCCAAGAAGCCACTATAGCTCGGATGGAGCGGAGGTTAAAGAAGAGCCTTCTCTAACATTTATTTCCCAAGGAAGACTCCTGGCTACTAAGAAGGAGACATATAAGAGGGCCCTAACCTCATTGCCGCCTAACATGGGGAGTAGGCACCATACCTGAAGTTGAAGCCACATTAAGAGAGGTCATCATGGACCTCAGAAGAAGGTCTTAATGCCTCCATTTTCCTTGAAGAGGTGGGAAAAGGTTGTGACTCCTGAGTGGGGGATGCTCGTTGACTATAATTGTGAGAAGTTCCCTGTGGTATAAATTTCATTAATAAAAAATAAGAATAAGAAAACATTCGAAGAGCAAAGGGAAAAGTAAGGCATGTTCATTATGCCTTAACCGCATTGTTTCCCTAACAACAATTGCACCATTGCGTAATCTAATGAACAACATGCTTTATTCGAACCATTACTCAGGGCATGGTTATACTTTCCTCCCAGTTAGACCTGTAAAGGAGACAGCCACTAACAAATAAAAAACCTAATAAAATAAGTTCCAAAACGGGTGAGAATAATAAAGGAATGAAAGTCTTACCTTATGAGTCTGGAGAGATCTTTTGCAGTTCAGGAATGAGCCATCTTTGACCTTCTAAACCATCTTAGTTGTTATGCCCTAAGGGCATCAATATACCACTCCCCATCATCGTCGCGATCCACATAGGTTAACGCAAAATGTAAATCAACACATNTAAAACAGACAATAATGTTCAAAACAGAAAATAAAAAATAAGGGGCTTGCATTTGAGGAGATAGGAAGAATTAGGTGGTTGCAAATGAACTCACTATAATCTTCCTCAACTAAGTGGTAACATAATCCTTCCTACCTAAGCGCTCGGCAATCTACTTAAAGGTAAGAGAGGAAGTAAATATGATCCATCGGTGCGCAGGTTCAACCATTAAGATTTCACTATGCCTTGAATCACATAGCGGATCACTCAAAAGGATCCTTGATAATGACCCTTTGGAAAGAAAGGGTCTAAGTACTTCAAGTGCTGGTAGCGATGCCTCTAGCACTCACCCAGAGACCCTAAGCCACCAAAGCCCAAGCAGAAAGGAGCGCCTCAAATTGCCAAAGGAAGATCCCTATATCCTTAAGTGTTTGGCCTTTCAAGGCCACACAAAAGTAGTTGATGTCCTTAAGGGCAATGACTTTGCTCATGCAATTGCTTTAGGTCTACCACGATATTAAAGGGCACCCGCTTAGAACACAGGTGCAAGAAGCAATATAGGGAAATACTCTAGATAAGATTACAAGGCAAAGAAAGAATTAAGGTAGTAAAGCAAAGCATTTAAATGCAGGAAAATAAATAGAACAAATAAACAAGGCTTACCTCAAGCACCTTCCAAAAACATCCAAAGGTCAGCAAGGGGAATTTCTACCCATCCAATCTACATACAACCTACATATCTTTAAAGAGGGCAGCGAAAGTTACAATGCCCTGGTCAAGATTACCAATCGCTACTATACCTTCAAGTTTACCTTCTAGTGTAATTGGCATTCATTTTTGTTATTTGCAAATTATCCCTACAAAACCTCCTTTAAAAAGGAATATTTGAAGGAGTTAAACTTAATAGGCTACCTTCTCATAAGGGGGCCTGAACAAGCTGATATGCCTAAAATGAGCATTATTTTAGGGCCATTAGGTACTGATTTGTAGGGGTTTATATGCTTTAGTGATTGATTTTCACCCATATTTCTGTTTTAGGCTTGGGTGTGTGTGATTAATATCCTTTCCCGAATTTAAAGACCTTTTGAGTTTGCTAACCCCTTTTGATGGTGCTATATGCTCGTGGTACCAAGAAAAGAAGAAAAAAGATAGTTGAGTCTATCGCCACCACAGAGCCTCCATGGTAGAGACCATAGTCTGTGGTGAACTTATTATCTATGAATCTTCATTTTTATCCTTATGTGTGGCTGAGAATGCTTAAGTTTTTCTTTATTAATATTATGCTTAACTACTTTAAGATGGGACATGCCCATCTTTTATCACTTTCATCTATCAAATTCATGCATTCAGCATTCCATTTGGAGCGAGAGACGATCTAAGAGAAGGATTTACGACATGAAGGCCTTAAAGATTGCAAGATTGTTGGATGAATCCGCACTTAATGAACATCTCTATCTCTGTGCTTCTTAAACTCTTTTAGATCAGTTTGAATTATGTTCAGTTCATACGCTTTTGAATTTGCTAAAATAACCATGACTAAATAGTTTCTTTCAAGCCATGGATGTGCTAGTAAAAAAATCGATCTTGGATCTTAAGTATATAAAATCTCGTATTTGATCTTGTCTGGAGTAAATCCAGCCTAGTCTTGTCCGTTATTGATTTGTGAGTAATTTTGACCACTTTACTTGCATAATACTAGACAATATAAAATGAGAAATCACATTATTAGATGGATATGACTAGACTTGACCTAGTAATTCTTCGAAGAGAATTACATTTTGAGAAGTTAATTAGATAATCTTAATCTATACCTTGGACTAAAATGAGAGCCCTTGAGAAATGGCAATTAGATTAGTTTAAGTAATTCTTTTCTTACAAAATAAAGACTTGAACTTTATATGATTATTAACCTTTGAATCATCCAATAGTTTAGAAGCCACATGTTTGATTTCTAGACTCAACTCAGAGCATGCAAAGCAGATCCACAAATGTTTGTACTTGATAAATATCTCCTTTCGTGATTAAACATCATGTGCTTGCTAGTTATTTTTACATCAATCGCCTTTCAAAAGCTGAATTTGCTTAGCATTTTAATGGGACAAAATTTGATAGATTGCATTAGTCGTTAAGACAATGACGCTTGATTTTTAACACAAAACTTGTGCACTTGTAATGGACGTTAACTTTTGGGGGCCCTTTTGGGGAGCAAGTTGTCAAATATTAAGTTTATCCTTATAAGATTGACTAAGTAGTTTGCCTTTTTATTTTGATTACTTCGATAGTTTGAGTTTATGCTTATGGGGTCTTTTTATATTATATAAAGTCCTATCCTATTCAGACCCCATCTTGATGTTAAAAAGGACTTTCTGCTTAAGGGAGAAGAAGCAAAGAGTAGAAAAGCAAAGGTGTAAGCCCATGAGGCCTTACCCAAGATTGTTGGTGGTGAAGAAGTACAAAAAAGAACACTTCAGAATTTTATCACGTTGGAGGAACGATCCATTAATTCAAGCATCACTCGTCCTAATTTCAATGCCCATAACTTTGAGCTTGATTGAACCTTATCCTAATTACACAAAAATCACAATTTGATGGTGCTCCTAGAGAAGATCCTTACGTATATCTCTTTGTCTTTCTCGGGTATGCAACACTTTGAAGCTTAATGTAGTTTTTAATCATGTCATATCCCTTTGTTTATTTCCATTATCACTCCAAAAGTGGATGATAATGCAAACTTTTTACAACGAAGTCACTCAGCATGTACATTCCACCATTGTTACAACGGGCAGTAGTTTGATGAACAATATCAAGGATAAGACTGAAATTTTATTGAGGAGACGATCCTCAGTAGCTACTAATTGTCTAGTGAGACGAGACAATGCAAGAAGGTTAGAGGTAAGTTTGAAGGTGATGTTCTTACTTTGCTTTCCATAAAGTAGATGTAATGACTCCAAGATACGACCATTTAGATGTTAATGTTATCAGGTCATGTGCCCCTTCCTCCTTATATGAAATTTGTGGTTCCATTGACTATTTACCTTTAAACTGTCGTGTTGGCAGTCTTTTTTCCAAGACCCTATTCACAAGCCAATTATGTCAACAATTTCAATTCCGGACGAACTAATGACACTTTTTCTAATACCTGCAATCTGGGTTAGAGGAGTCACCCCAATTTCTCATTTAGAAATACCCCCCATAAATGAATGCTAGACCATATTGTGGGTTTTGAAGGTTGCCCTTTCCCTAAAAAGTTCCTTAGAAGTCTAACTTGGGTACCTTAATAGTACATTAAGCGAGCAGCTACTATGGTTAATATGCTTACGACCCACAATGAGGAGTTGGAAGCCTAAATTGCTCAATAAGCTATCCCATTATCTATATCTCCTGGCATACTTCCTAGCATGCAAGCATAACTCTAAGGAATAATGTAATGCCATGTTTTTAAAAGTGGCAGAGATCTTAAGCGTCTTGAGGGTGCTAGTAAGAATGTGGATGTAAATGATCTAAATGATGATGCAGTTGAGAAAAAGGAGTCAAGTCCCTCTAATGATGTGACTCATAATGATGTTGTGTATGATGCTAAAAACGTTCATAAGGACTCCCAAGAATATTTCCTGAGACCATTTGTACTGCCCTTGCCTTTGCCTTTCCCTCAAGGAATGGCTAAGGCTAAACTTGATTTGTAATTTGGGATGTTATTGGAGGTCCTTAAGAAGCTCTAATTCAATATTTCCTTTACTTATGCTTGACCTGGCCTCAAATGTCTTCGTATGCTAAGTTTTTGAAAGAGATTTTGTTAAACCAAAGAAAGCTAGAAGAGCTTGAGATAGTGCATTGACTAAATATTGTAGCGCTGTGATTCATAATAACTTCCTGATGAGCTTATACATACCGACAACTTCTTCATCTCAGGGAACGTTTGCATTAACCATGCTTTCTATCATTTGAATTCTTCTGTAAGTTTTGATACCATGCCAAAAGTTAGATGTGTAAGAGATGAGACCCACCACTATTTCCGTACCATTGGTGTACCATTCTCTGAAATACTCCATGGTTGTTTTATCAAGGTAGGCAATTTTTATGTGGTGGTTATTTTGTAATTCTTGATATGAAAGAGGATACGCACACCACAATCATTCATGGGATGCCTTTCTTACGCACTATTGAATATCTGTTTGATGTGAAGAATAGGAAGTTATCTTTCTATGTTGGCGATAAGCATGGAGTTTAACTTGTTTAAAGCTTTTGAATTTACGTCTATTTCTAATGAGTGTAATAAAATTGATGTGAATGACAATATAATAACCAAAGAAGTTGTTAGCCAGAGCTCTAGTGACCTTTTGTTCATTGCTTTTCGAATTATTACCCTACCAGTGATGAAAATACTGAGGTAACAATGTGTGGTTTGTTTTGAGAAGCCACCCTAAAAATTCCATCTATCCTTGCCAAGGTGGAAGCGTTAGAAGTGAAAAAGAGTCTTCATTTGAAGAAAAGCTTGTCCTTAGGGTGAAATTGAAATCACTCTCTTCTTATTTAAGGTGTGAATTTCTTGGTCTTAATTCTTAATATGGTGTGATTGTTAATGGAAATCCAAATGCATCCAAACTAGATTGCATTACAAACACATACGATAGACTATTGATGACCTGAAAAGAATTCAGTCTTCGAAGTGTATGCATCGTATTTTTATGGAACATCACCATATGCCTTCAATTGAACACCAAAGAAGGCTGAACCCTAACATGAAAGAAGTGTTCAAGAAAGATATTTAAAATTGCATTTGGTTTCACTATCTGCCCTATCTCTAATAGTAAGCTGCTAAGCCCTATCTATGTGATGCCTTAGAAAAGAGGGACAATGGTTATAAAAAATGAGAACAATGTGTTGATTCCTAGTAAGACAATCATAGGTTAGTGCATGTGCATTGACTATGGAAAGTTAACAAAAAGTTACCTACATATACCAGTTTCCCTTTTCATTTATTAACAGAATGCTTAAGAGGCTAGCTAAGGAGTCATATGTTTTGCCACCTAGTGGTTAGTTAGGGTTTTCTCAAAGTCCTATCCTCGATAGTGATGAAGAAAATACCATATTTACATGTCCACGTGGTACTTTTCTATATAGGAGGATGCCGCTTGAGTTATGCAATGCCCCATAACCTTTTAATGTTGCATGAGCGCCATTTTCTCCAACTTTTTTGAGGACATTATAGAAGTATTCATAGATGATTTTTCTAAATACGGTAGATCATTTGACCATTGCTTACATAATTTCTTCAAAATGTTAGAAAGGTGTGAGGAAGTGAATTTGGTGTTGAATTAAGAAAAGTGCCATTTTCTGGTACAAAGCAGGTTGTCCTTCATTATAGTGTTTCAAACAAATTTATTTAGGTTGATGAAGAAACTGTGTAAGTGATTAAAGAATTACCACCACCAACCTTTGTAAAATGGTGTGAAGAGTTTCTCAACGACATTGGTTTTTGTTGACGGTTCATTAAAGATTTTTCTAAAATTACAAAACCTCTCAGCCAATTGCTTATCAGGGATATACATTTTCATGTTAATGAGGAATGTTTGAGTGCTTTTCATAGGTTGAATGAATCATTTATTCTGACTGCAGTAATGCAAGTTTCATATTGGGAGCTCACATTTGAGGTAATATATAATGCAAGTGATTATCCGATAATAGCCATCTTAGGGCAAAGAAAGACAATGATCTGTATGCCATTTACAAGATAGACTTTGGATGAGCCCCAACTGAACCACATCACCATAGACAATGAGTTCTTAGTGGTCAACTTTACATTGGAAAAATTTTAGTTATATTTTATCAATTCCAAGCTGATAGTTTTTACAGATCAAACCTCTTTTTAAGCTTTATATGGAGAAGTTCAACTCTCCCTTCCTTACTAGATGGTTTACTGTCCTCCAAGAGTTTGATTTGGATATTTGTTGTAAGGTTGGGTTAGAGACTATGATAGCCAACCATTCATCTCATTTGGGCCACAATGCTATTCCTATTGAAGAGCGCCTCATAAGTGACTGATTACCAGATGAAGCTCGCTATTTCTCACCAAGGCACTCCTTGGTTTGTTGATTTCTAGAATTTCAAAGTATGTGGAGTGTTGCCATTGCATTTGCCATTGCATTTATCATACAAACAAAGCAAGAAATTTTTTACCGATGTTAAGTACTATGTGTAGGAATAGCCTCTTCTCTACAAGATGTGCAAGGATCATATTTATAGGAGATGTTTTCCAAAATATAAGGTTCAAAGTGTCTTTCACCATGATTGTGTTTCTACTTATGGTGGATGCTTTTGTCCCAACAAGATACTTGCCAAGGTTCTTCAGGCGCACTTCTGTAAGCCCACTCTTTTTAAGGGTGCAATAAGATTTGTGATGTCTTATGACTAGTGCTAAAGAGTAAGAAATATTTCAAGGTTAGATGAGATGTCTTAAAGTGCTATTCATGTGAACAAGCTTTTTATTGTATGAGATATTTACTTCATGGGCCATTTCCCTCCTTCTTACAACAACCTTTATATTCTTATGGCATAGACTTACTTATCAAATGGGTGGAAGTCATTTTCATTTCCACTCATGATTCCAAAGTTATTACCAAGTTCCTCAAGAATAATATATTAAAAGATTTGGCATGCCAAGTGCTTTCTTGAGTGATAACGAGACTCACTTTTACAATAAGCCACTTGAGCCCCTTCCGAAGAAGTATGGGATCTTTTATAAGATTGTTGCACCTAACCATCCCCAAACAAGGGGCCAAGTTAAGTTATTGACCTAAGAGTTAAAGATCATTTTAGAGAAGACCATTAATCCCATCCATAATGATTGGTCTCTTAAGTTAGATGATGCTCTATGGGCTTATCAGAGACTTATCAAACTCCTACATACTATTCTATATTGGCAACATTTAGAAAGTCCTATCATTTGCCGATTAAGCAAGAACACACGGTAGATTATATCATTCAAGCACTAGTATTTGATCTTAAGGCAACCTAAGAAAGATGGATATTGCAATTGAATGAGTTAAGTGAGCTACGATTAAAGGTATATGAGAGTTCCAATATCCACAGAGAGAGAAGCAAGCATTGGAATGAAGAAAGTAGTTTAAGGATGGTGACATGGTCTTCTTATTCAATTCAAAGCTAAGAATGTTCTCGGGCAAGTTGAGATCCCATTGGTCGGGACCATCTCACATCACCAAGGACTTTCCTCATGGAGCGGTGGAAGTGTGGAGTCTGTCCATTGACTTATTTAAGGCCAATGGATAATAGGTGAATCCCTATTTATGAGGGAGCCCATGACAATAGCTGTTACACATGCTCTCACCAACCCTGTTCAAGTATAAGAAGGTAAAGGTTGAGTGTTTGACCCATAGGGGCAACCCAAGCCCTTCTTATTACTTTCCTTTTCTTTTTGAATTTCGATGCAAATAGCACCTATGAACATCACTCTCTTAAAAAAAAGAAAAAGAAAAATAGTTAGGTGACATAAGCATGAGTGTGTTAAGCATTTTGAGACAGAACCTACCATAGATCATGCGTGTTCATGAACACAGTTCATGGTTAGGCACCTATAAAAACCAAGTCGCGCACTACGGAGCCTCCATCCTTAACCAAGCTTCATGGTCAGCCCCTCAACCAAAAAGGGAAAAAACTAACAGAGGCCACCATAGGCATTCTGTGGTGGTCACAACGGTCCTTACTAACCCCCGTCCCAGCAGGTCAAGGGTTTTTAAAACTAGTTGGACATTTCTTTCTTTCTTTCTCACTTTCAACCTAAACTCTCTCTCTACATCCTTCATTTTCTCTCTCTAAAAACTCCATAACCATCCTTCATTATGCTTTAAATCTTCACCGTTCGTAATCTTATTCTACTCCCCAATGCAATTCTTCTTGTTCTTTCCATATGCTTTATTTTCACCTTCCTTTTCCCTAAAATCACCCTCAAATTTACCCTCTTGATGTACCATGGAGGATTTGATGATGGTCAATCCCAAAAATTGTTCAAGTCCAAGGAAATCCAAGGGGTCCTGAACTCTTGAGAAATCAACTAGAAGATAAAGTGAGCAACTGCCCGATCCTGTCCAGTGCAAGCCGTAAATTTCTAACTTTAGTTGCCTAATGAATGGTTGAGTTAAGTCCTTTATTTTGCTTTGGCTTTGAGTTTAAGAAGTTATCTTTCTATTAAAGTAAGTTTTAAGCCATTAGGACTCCATTTGCCCCTCCAAATCAGCCGCCAAAGCCAAACTATCCAATCTACCAAGTTAATCCAAAATGTTTCCCGATTTTGTACATCTGTTTCTGATAACCTTGGACTCACTTAGGAACCTGGAAATCTACTTTTTTAGGAACCTTATGAGTTAGCTTCAAGGACATGAGAAGTATTCTTAGCCAAGTCAAATGCCAATAAAGGATGCATTTTAGGAAGACTGACTTTCAGTTTTAGTTTTGACCATCTAAATTGTGCAGGAAATTTCTCTCAAATGGTTGGTCCAAATCCACTGAAAATTTTGTATTCGAACATAGACTCTTCAAGATTTCATATGACTCGTGGTTCATCAAATTTGGACCCAAAACAAGATAGTTATAGCTTAATGAATCTGACCCTATTGCTATGCAAACATACGGAAGTCTAGAAGCATTAAATATGGATGGATTCATCATGCCTAGGGAACAAATGTACGGCCACCTTATTCAAAAGATGCCTCTACCTATGTTAAGGTGGGAACATAGGATAACAAGTCTCCACGCTGGTGAGAACAAGTCTTAAGACCCCTAGTTTTCGGATTTACATTATTTTGACCATAATTTATTTAGTAACTTGTTTTATATTTTCTATGCTAGTGTAGTAAGTTGTATTTCATATTTTCCTATGTAAGATGAGCTCCCTAGAGTATTTCCTAGCCTTATAAAATTCATACTCAAATTAAGTTAAATAACAAGTTGTGAGTTAAGGTAAAGGTTGAGTACATACTCCCTCATAGTTTCCCTCTCTTGCTTATTTCTAGTTTGCTCTCTAAAGTGGTGTTTAAGAGGCTTTTATGATCTTTTGAGTAGTGATATATTATCTTACTAGATCTAAAAGTTGATCTCTAAGAATCTTAATGGTGATATCTTATCCAAGGTTCTTAGTTACTTATCTTTCTAAGAGAATTGCACCCAAACTGTGATCACTCTTTCTCTCTCCCTTTCACTATTTGAGATCCCTTCTTTATTCCTCATCCATAAGGACTTAGAAGTGCATCAAGTGGAATTAGAGCTTAGGCTACTCTCTTAACTGAAGCTTCCCACCTCAAACACAACCTTTTAGCCTAGATAAACTCCTACCCACGAAGAACTCGTAGCTACCTAGTTTACAGCATGACTAGTAGCATGACTTTAAAAGAGATATTTGATAAACTAATGAAGGTTAATGCTAAAAAGGATGCTCAAGTTAGCTATCTAATAAAGCAAATTAAGCAAGCCATGAGAAACAATTGAAGAGAGATCCAAAGCTCACACTCCACTAGTGAGTCTAATTTGATTGAAGATGGGTCTGTGAGTAACCCTTTTGTATCAAGTGAAGATGATGGAGAAAGGAGCCCCAGAAGATCATGGCGAGGTAAGCAACTAGCTTTAGATTTCAAGGTGGAAATCCTAGAGTTTGAAGGCTAGCTTAATCCAGACGAGTTCATAGATTGGATGAACACTATTGAGATGGCGT
>NCQT01006731.1:31777-44278 GCA_002740465.1 Stenocereus thurberi | reverse complement strand
GTGCCATGGATTGTCGCCACCACCACGGATGGTCTATGGGGGCCTTTATCTCAGAGTTTTCTTATTCTTGTTTTTTGTCGATGGGTATGGTGACTGAGGTGCTCATGCTGAGTCATATATTTGACTTTTAAGGGTCAACGCTTGATCACAAAGGT
The DNA here is from genome assembly GCA_002740465.1 of Stenocereus thurberi. Taxonomy (NCBI): domain Eukaryota; kingdom Viridiplantae; phylum Streptophyta; class Magnoliopsida; order Caryophyllales; family Cactaceae; genus Stenocereus; species Stenocereus thurberi. The sequence goes on along the minus strand of NCQT01006731.1, from coordinate 44,123 downwards.
ATCAAAACTTGCAAAAGTCATCAAAGCACTATACCCAAGCGTAAAATGAGATTTTGGGGTATAAACTAAGTATAAAACTTATAAATCCCCTAAAAATGCATCAAAATGACCCTAAAATGATATGCTCTGTGGGCACTTGTCAAACACCCCTATGCTTGGACTATTGCTTGTCCTCAAGCAACTAATAAAACCAAACTGTGATGAAGAACGACCTCATGTAAACATAGGTAGCCTAATCAGTAGCTAAATCGACTCAAGAAGTTAACCCAATAGTGATTAAAAACATTACAAAACAAATAAGAGAATGAATCCTTAGAAATACAATTGCAGACTATCTCATCAAACATTAAATGAATTACTCAATTCAACTTAGCACTCGTACTGACACATAAAAGTATTTGGGCAAGAGGAACTAGTAGAACCTCACTCTAATAATGAAGCTTTCAACACTCATGTGTTTCAAAAATATAATGCGGGTCTATCCAGTCTCATTCCGAAGAATCAAACCTACATAAGCTTGAAGAGACACTAAAATTTGTCGTCGCTTGAACGTAAAACATACAAGCCAATGATGAGGACTTCGATGGGGTTGCAACGAGGCTATAGGGTAAAGATTTAGAAGGGAACAAAGGTTTTAAGATTGTTGGAGCTAAAAGCCAAAGACTAAAAGCTAAGATCATTGCCTCCTAAATACACAAAACAAACTATTCAAACGAATGTATATAAAAGACATAAACAATCCCCCTAGTCGGCTTTAAATGAGAGAAACTGGTGAGTCATTCCAAACAACATCTATGCTAATTCTTTTTATTGCACATTTCCTTTTTTTTCTTCTTTTGCTTCTTTTTCTTTTGTTTTCTTTTTCCTCTTTACTTATCTAAGAGAATGATCTACTGTTCAACACTTCTCAATCCAACTCATAGCAACCAACCCAAATGGATTCAAACAAACCACATCTCATAACATCACCCTCAAACCACCTAAAATCAAGAAATGAACCTCTTTGCTCTTGGCTAAACAATTTAGACATGTATTTGGCCAAGGGCTAGATTAGAGGTTCACATTAATAAACATTGTCAAGGCACGTAAGTTAGCAGGGGATAAATAATATATAATAAGGGTGGCTATTTAGTCAATGTAGCTCACATCAAAGAATGTCTCAATCGTATTGCCTAAATACACATGCTAAAATGTGATCTTAAACAAGAGTCAAAGCAAGTTCCAAATATTAGAACTCTAGCTCAAAATCTCACAGGGCAAGTACCAGAGTTCAACTAGCTCATTGAATCTCACATGCCAAATATTCACACAAAGTGTCATTTAGGCAGTCAATTCACATTTAACTTGATACTGAAATCAAGAAGCACATATCAAAAAATCATTAGCGAACATTTTATTCACAAATAGGCATACTTAAGAGGTCAAATTAAACTAAACAAAGTTATTNACTCTAAAAACTCATCATCAGAGGATTTTGACTCTTCTTTTTGGTCTTTTGTTCTAAATTTTTTTCTTTTGTTTTGTTTTTTAGTGCATGCCAAACGTAAAATGCGACCAAAAATTAAAAATACTAATATAAAACTAAAACTATGCAATAAAACCTAAAATTAAAAAAAATTGAATGCTCAACTAAGAATGCTCGAATTAATCCCTAAATGCATGATATAAAATGCAAAAATTGGATCCGTATCCACATCACATACATATTCACAAAAGAAAAGTACAACTCCCCATGCTTGGACAAAGCATTGCCCCAATGCAAGCACATGATAATCATTATGAAGGGGGGCGAAAAACTGAAAAGGAGGAGAAGAGGGATGAGAAGGAGCGTGGGGATGAGATATATGCCAATCACGACAAGTTTCTAAACAAGCCCTAAAATTTTGGAAATATTGGTTTTGGGAATCACTCATTTGACAGAGCTTATCATGCCGCTACTAAGCAAAGTCATGGAGGACAGTATGCTCAGATCGAACATAAACCCGTAAGGGGACTTGTTCCTCTTGGATAGATCGAAAGGTGGCATGGATATCAACGTAGTCCTGAGAAGGGGAACGTTGAGAGGAACTAGATGCACCTAAATATGGTTGCAGTGGATGAGATGGTGGAGGAGCAGGATGAACTAATTCATCATCACCTGGTAAAAATAAAAGATTGTCGTGGTTCGAAAGAGTAGTACAGTCAACATTTGGAAGAGACGTAAGCCTATTTTCAGGGTAAATCCAACATATCCTACATCCCTCCATTGTATCGAATTTCATTTATTCAAAGGCAGCTAAGGGTAATATCTCAAAACTTGACATTCGGTCATCACGGTTAGGCTTAATACCTACTGACCTAGCTATAGTGGTGATAAGGCCTCCAATTACTGTACTCTTTGTAGAACTAGTGGTTGCACTCAACAGTTGATTTAGAAAAAATGAACCACGGTCAATTCGTGTCCTTTCCAGCATGCTATGTAAGAAGTGTAGCTCGGACAGATGAGGAACATTCAAACTGTCCTCCCAAGCGAAGAAACTACAAGTAAGGACATGTTAGGCTACTGTAATATAGGGGTTTTGAATAATGGCGCCCTTGGGTAACTACCATCATATTGATAATTACCAGTTAAGGTCTACCAAAAGGCATTAGGATTAAACTCTCTAGGCACATGTCGATAACCTAAATCCAAACTAGGTAGAAAACTGAATATGTTATTAAAGGTACTCAAGTTCAACTCATAAAACTCCCTATTCAAGTAAAATGATGTATAAACCTATTGAAATCTAGAAACACTCGTCACTTAAACATGCAAGGTACTCAAAAATTTTAAAGTAAGTTCACGATATGTACGGTCCTAAGTCTCAATAAATTGACCAATACCCCCACTAGCAAACAACCAACGAATGTCATCTACCAATCCCAATCTAGTCAATAAATCCTTATCAAAGTATCAAGCAGCCATAATAAGTTTACTACTCAAAGCATTATATCTAGCAACATGGTTAAGATTAGTTAAACCAAGCGGGTTAGGAATATTCCTCAATTTCGCACATTAGTTGAGGTTTGGGAAACTCATTAGGGAGCTTGACTCAATGTCCCGCTCCCAAAGTAGTCCTTGTCCTCTTCTTGGGTGTCATGGATATGGAATCCGGATGGGTATGGATGCTAGAAAATCCTAACTATGAAAAACATCGATGAAAACTGTGAAAAATGAAAATTTTGTGCAATTAAGGGGTAACGGGGAACAATTATGGAAGAAAAGAAGGAAATTTAGAAGATTAGAAGGTGTGGTTAAGGTGTTATAGATTTGGGTATTTAGATGGGAAGAATGTGAGAGAAAGAAGAGCCAAAAAAGGAGTACTTAAGGAGAATTAGGGGGTCAGGTGGAGAAAATTAGAAGAAATGGAAGAAATTTGAGTGAAAATGGTGAAAAATTGAAGGTGGGTGTTACTGGAGGCTATAGAGAGAGAAGGAGAAAGTTCATAGAGAAAAAGAGACGAGGTTGAAGAAGAGTAGGGACAATTCCGGGTCAAAGGACGTGAAAAGCCCTTGACCATGGAGAAACATGCTGGCAATGGACCCTCTGCGGGCTATTCTGTTTCTATAATTTTTCTGATTTTTGGGCAGAGGCTTCATGGACCGGGTCAGACACCACTAGGGGTCCATGGTAGCTTATGTTCGGAGAGTCTAAAACTCTTTCATTATACATTTTTTTTTCTTTCTTTCTATGTTTTTTTTCTTTTACTTTCCATTGTTTTTTATTTCTCTATTTTTTTCTTTCTTTTCTCTCTTTTTTTGTCCTTTTTTTCAAAGAAATGCACTAAATACAATTAAATTAAAAGAAAAAACTACGAAAGAGAAATTGGGTTGCCTTCCAAGAAGCGCTCTTTTAAGGTCGAGAGCTCGACCTTCAATTCAATGTTCACTTAGGGTCGAAAAGGTATGGATAGAGGGCTTCTCAATTGTCTCCCCCACATCCCCCGAATCCCTTTTATCACAAATTGTGAAGTTGAATTCTTGTAATAGAAGGTACCACGTCAAGAAATCGGGATGGAGATCCTTCTTCATCATCAAGTAGTGCTAAATAACGCGATCCATGCACAAAATAATTTTGTAGTGGGCTCAATTAGACGAGCCACTATGAAATAGAACTCCTAAGTGAAAATCATACTCAATACCATCCATAGGAGGCCAAGACATCAGCACTCGAGCAAACCTTGAATAATCACTCATGAAACCCTAATTAATAGTATAGGGCTTGTTCTCAGTTATGCTAGGTGGCATAAGTGCAACAAATCCCACCTCAGCATAATTAAGCTCGAGGCCCTTAATATCAGCATAATCAAACATAGGAGGGTCAGTGTGACACAAATCATCATACGTCCTAATCTTACAAGAAACCGTCACTTCTTTATAAGCAAATGAGGAAGGGAAAAATTATGGTCTTCAAACAAAGTAAACTCAGCATGACATTTCCGCACATCGAATGTTAATGGCTCTCCTTTCACATCTATCTTGCAACCAGAAAATGGCCATGAAGGGCCTCCCTAGAATAATCTAGGTATAGGCATCTTCAGCCATATCTAGGACAATAAGGTCATTAAGCACACAAAAATCACCTACTTTTACGGGAACATCCCTCAAAATACCCAAAGGGTACTTTAGGGAACCATCTTCAAATTGGAGTGAAATACGTGTTTGTTGCAACTATCCTAAGTCAAGCTTTTGGAAAATGGTATAGGGCATCAACCAAACACTTGAACCAAGACCACATAATGCCCTAGCAATGCTCCCATTTCTAATCATGTAGGGAATAGAAAAGCTTCCTAGATCTTGAAGCTTAGGTGGAACCACTTCGGCAACCTCAAGACTGCTCCCTTCTCCAAAAGTTATAGCCTCAACCACATCTCTTTGTTCCTCACTCATAGCTTCATTCACCTCTTCACCCTCCTCAAACCTCACACCCTGAGAACCCTCTAGTCCTCCTCTCAAGATAACACAGTTACACTGCTCATGAAGATTAGGCTCAGGCTTACTAGGAAATGCAGATAAAGAGACAGCTTGTTGGGCAATTTGAGCTTCCAACATCTTATTATGAGTCCTAAACACATCAACCTTAGAGGCTAATTACTTAGTATAGTCATCTTGCTTTTGTAGCACTAGAAAAACATACTCTCCATCAAGGCCTCTAATTTAGACTTTAAGGTGCTCTTTAGAGATAGGGCGGCCTTTAAAACCCAGGGGGTGGTCTAACATTCGATTGAGGCATAAGAGGGGCATTAGACCTATAGATAAATTTAGGTCATTCCTCCAACTTAGATTGTATGTATTGCAAAATTAGGCAAATGGACTTCCAATTTGAAAATTCACTGTCAAATGGTAAGCAAAAATGCTTACTTCATATGATGGGAAGGGCATTTGAACTAACAGAATTCACATTCAAGTGTTCTAATCTTTGAGACATAGCATCTATTTTTGTATTTAGTAAAGTAGTAACATCAAGCTCTAACTTACCTCTAACCCTCTTAGGTTAGCCTTTCTTATTGGACCACAGGTAATTACTGAGCGTCATCTCCTCAATTAGGTTATAAGCCTCATCCTCCATCTTGTTCATCAATGTGCCACTTGCTGCGGTATCTATAGTGGACCTTACCGATTGAGTGACCCCATTGTAGAGGTTTGCATAATCATCCATTGTTGGAGTCCATGATGTGGGCATAACCGCAACAAGTCTTTAAACTGTTCCCAAGATTCATAGAGCGACTCATCCTTCCTTTGAGCAAACGTGGTGATTTAATTTCTAAGACTCACCGTCTTGCTAGGTGGAAAGAACTTTGCAAGGAAGGCCTTAGTGAGCTCCTCCCATGTAGTGATCAACCCCAGAGGCAATAATTGAAGCCACACCTGTGCCTTGTCCCTTAATAAGAAGGGAAATAACCGAAGTCGGATGGCATCGGTGAAAACTCCACTAAGCTTCAAAGTATCACACACCTCTGACAAGACCAAGAAGTGTAGATTTGGATCCTCTATTGGGTGCCTCCAAGCCGAGATTGTTGCACCATAAACGTAACAGCTAGTTTCAGCTCAAAATTATTGACTTCTATCATTGGCCTAGCAATGCTGGATGTGATGCCAAGGACACCTAGGGTAATTACATACCGAAGTGTCCTTTGCTGATCTACTCCACCTCCTGTCATACTTAGAGATGCTTGTAGGCCTTTGAGCCTTTGTTCCTCTAACCGAAGCTTCTTCCGCCTCGAACGAAAAATATTTTGTATCTCCAGACCAAATTCAAAAGGAAAGGTTCTTTGTGAAAGACATGCCAAAACCACCACAATCACTACCAACGCAAATAAAAAATAATGGAGACAAAGAAAAAAATGCTTAGTCAATTCTCAAAGAACTAACTTAATATTTGATAAATTTTGTCGCTCACAATGCTGCCAAAAACTTACCAAGCCTGCTACCGTACTATTGTTGTAGTCAAGTTAAAATATCTATCCCATAGAGACCTATGCAACCTATTGCGTTTATCCTTTTAAAATGCTAAGCAAACATAAGTTAGTTTGGAAAACTTTCTAAATAATTAATCTATTACTAGATAAAGTGCTAATTATTAACTTGAGAAATCTATCAATTAAAAATGCATTGAGATCTGTTTCACAAACTATGAACTAGATCTGATAAATAATGTCTATGCTTACTCTACTTTAGATGAATCAAGGATGACAAACATATAATATCGAACCCTTTCTTTCAAAATGAGTTGAACTATTTATACTAAACATACTACCATTCTTTCAAAGGGGTTGTTGATTTAGTCTAAAATTACGCGTCTAAATTGTCAAATTTCCCCTTAACATCCAACTTTCTCTCAAAAGTAACTATGTTAAGTTTATACATGGATCCAAAAGCAGATCTCTCCTTTAAGTACTTCATCCAACTATTTGGGATTTTGTAAGTTAATTTGGCCAAAACTGCTTGTAACAATCATAACAAAAGATAGATTGAAACATTCCATGCGGAATAATTAAGTATATTATTGATGAAGAATAATGATCTAAGTTCATAAGTTGGCTATCAAATCCCAAGACTAAAGAAACTACTTACTCATGATTATTAAAACAAATAAATTAGTTCAATCAAGAATAGCAACCAAAAAAAACTAATCTACTGAGTTTAAAGAAATAAGGGAAGAGAATAGCTTGGCAACAATAGACTTCCTTAGCAACTTCTTCAATCTTTAGGACTCCAAATGCAAGCAATCTTCCTTCCAATCTTCTTTTTGCTACCAAAAGTGATAAAAAGGACAAAACTTTAAGAGATTTCTAAAGTACGTATGTTAGGGTTTTTTTCTTCAAGCAACCAAGTATGTCTTCATAAAGCAGTCATCACTAATTCTCAGCCATACAAACCAAGGAAAACAGAGAGGTGCTACTGTTTCAGGCTTGCCATGGACTATGGCCATGATCACGAAAGGCCTGTAGGGGCCTCTCTCTCGGGGTTCTCTTATTCTTCTTTTTCCTCCACGGACATGGTGACTAGGGGCATTTGTGGTGAGTCATATATTTGACTTTTGAGGGTCAATGCTTGATTAAAAAGGTCTCAAAACCGATAAAAGCCATTAAAGTAATATGCCCAAACATGAAATGTGATTTTATGGTATAAACTAAGCATGAAACTCGTAAATCCCCTAAGAATGCATCAAAATATCCCTAAGATGATATGTTCCAAAGGCACTTATCAACTACTGGCTTCACCATACCACTTTTGTGACGTCGCCTATCTTGTGATTCACATATATGTCTGAATATTATCAAGAGTGGATGAGTGAAAATGAGGTTGTGGTAATGAAAGATTTTTATGCTAAGGAGAATTCCACCAAGGAGAAATGCCTAAGTACGACTTGTAAAAGTGGGAGAAAGACAACTAGGCTCCTACCCCACAAAAGATAGCACCCCTAATCAAGAAGGAGAAAATGTTCAAGAAGGATTAGGAATTCAGCTTTGCCTCTTATTTAGAACTATTTTTAATGGTTTTTTTTCCATATTAGTGTGCTATTAGGACTTTCACCTTAATTTGTATGCTTTTTAGAATTTCAGATGATAATAAAAGTAGCATAATTTCGGTCTATTACCGTTGTTATAAGTCCTTAAATTATTTGGACCTTCGCAATCGCGTGGCCTACCCTAATTCTCTTACAGGTAGAGTTGAGAGCTTAGATACATTTGCTTTGAGAAAGCCCAACCAAATTTCATACAGTTGGCCAATTGGGCTTGGGAGTTCGCTTAACTTGCTTCTCTCCTTTTTTCTTTTTTTTTTGAATGGGCCTAGAACGGGTCTAGTATGGGTCTCACGAACTTATTATTTTCTATGGGCCTCGTATGGGTCTCGTGAATCCAAAGGGAAGGTCACGTTTTCTCCTCCTTTTAAGGCTTATTACGGGCATTGATGAAGAGTAAACTTGTTAGGCATAATACTTCTTCAACTGATCATAATTAGATACTAAGTGTATTCCTTTAAATTCATATTCATAAGTTTTACTGTTTCGCTTGACAAGATAGATTTTATAGTGCATAGGCCTGGACAATTGGGTTTGCATTTCCCCATTGCGCCCTAAATTGGGGCCCTTATCTCTTTTCATAATAGGTTATCCTCTTAGAGGTCTCTGAGCTTGGCGTTCTTATTGAAAGCTCTTGAAATCTAAGCTCGGTGAATTTGGACATTATATAATGCCCTTAGCCACCTTTCATCTAGCATCACCAACTCTTCATATAAGCCCTTTTCTCATTTCGACTATGGGATTTGACATTCCACAATTACACAAAGTGAGGGTATTACTATTTCTGTTAGAAATACTGCTTCAATTCCACATACTAGGGATTATGGAATCATTCCTAGTTAAGTACGAGTCAAAGTCCTATATCATCTTTGTGCAAATGGGAGCTTGTCAGGACATTCTTTACAAGTCTCAGCCATTTTCTCGATGATCCTGCAAATATTCCTATTTGCTGCTTCAATTGCTCTATTGCTCTGAGAATGATAAGGAGATGATTTGTGATGCTTTATTTTATATTTTCTAAGTAGGCCTGCCACCTTATTTCTAAAATAGCTCCCTTGATCATTTATTAGTTCATGTCGGACGGTGTATATGAGGATAATGTTATTAATAAGGAACTTAGCCACATGCTTTGAAGTGATTTTAGCGTAGCAGGCTGCTTTAACCCATTTTGTGAAGTAGTCAATTGCTATGAGCACGTATTCTTGTTCACTCATGCTCTGCGATGTTTTCCAATAACATCAAATCCCCACATCGGAAACAGCCAGGAGGAAGTAAGCGTTGAGAGAAAGGAGAAAGGCTAATGTTGCAAATTAGAATATACTTGACATTTATGACATGTTTTCACATATACATAACAATACGCTTCCATTATGGATAGGTAATACCCCATTCTTTAGATCATTTAGCTAGCATTCGATCATTCAAATGTGGCCCACATTCGCCTCCATGGGCTTCCTTCATGATTTATTGTGGTTCCTCTTGCTTTGCATAGGGCAAGTTTATGCCCATATCTCTCTTCCTATATTTCTTTCCTTTATCCTCAAGGTATTGTGAGGCCAATAACCTTAACACTCATTGGCTTTCGGGGAGGACCCTGGTGGGAATTTTGTCTTTGTTAATTACTGGTAAATATCACCCAACCAAATATAGATATTGACATTGCACACCTCCATGGTATAACAATGTGTTGGCTAACTTCTCCTTTCGAATGTTAATGGCATCGAATGGATTCCATAAGGGATGTTGATCATTAAAGCTAGCTTTGTCAAGGCATCTAGAAGCTGGTTTTCTTCATGATGGAGATAAGTGTAAGTAACGTGAGTAAAATTCTTAGTAAGCTCTACCAAGTGAGCTTGATATGGTGCCAAGGCCTCACTTGTCCATTTTCCATATTTGCAAGATTTAATTAATTATCAAAGTGGAGTTGCCATATGCTCGTAGATTTTTACTCCTATTTCTGCGGCAGGTTGTAACCCTACCATATAGGCTTTGTACTCTGCCATATTGTTAGTAACGTTAAAGTCCAATTTGACTGAAAGAGGGGTATGTGCCATTCTAGAGATTAAAAGGATGCCTACCCAAATCCATTTTGATATGAAGTACTCTCAAAGTACATTATCCATGCATCTTCTTTCACGTGATGAACTTCCTCATTGGGGAATTCAAAAGTTTCTACCTTTGATCTTTGGTTAGCAAATATGCCAAGAAGTCAGACACAACTCTCCCTTAATGGATTTTTATGGGATGTAATGTACGTCAAATTCTAATAACATTACTATCCACCTAGCAACCATGCCACTTCTTAGGGATGCTGCAGTAAATATCTTATCAGGTCCATTGACGCTACTACGTGTATCGTATGAGTTAACGTATAATGTATAAGCTTCTTAATAATCCAAATTAAGGCCAATGAGGTTTTCTCTAAGGGTGTGTAGTGAGTTTTGTACTCAAAGAACATTTTACTAACATAGTATATGGCTGTTATTGCCACTGATGTTGTTGTGAAACAGAGTATCATAGGAATGACAATTTATAAAGGCACCAACACTGGTGGGTTACATAGATGCTCCTTGGACTTACCAAATATCACTTAGTATTCTCAGATCTTAGGCTGGTTTCCTTCCCTTATTCATTTTCTTAATGATAAGCTCACATACTACTGTTAACTTTGATATAAAGTGAATGATATGTTGTAGGCGACCCAAAAATTCTAGTATTTCTTTTTTAGTCTTAGACGATTGCATTTCCTTTTGTTGCATTGATTTTGAAGGGTCCACCTTAATTTCCCTAAGGCTAACCATGTATCTTAGCCACTTCTGCAAGGTGAATTCAAATGTGCACTTCTGCAGGTTCAAACACATATTATATTATCTAAGTCTGGTGAAGAATTTCAAAGAGTTCAAACATGTCCATCCATTTGCATAGAGTTTTGAATAATATAATCCATATATACTTCTATTTTCTTATGCATTAAATCATGCAGCAAGGTGGAAACTGTTCTTTGATACATAGCCTTTTACATTTTTAAACCAAATGGCATCACATTGTAGTAATAAGTTCCCCAAGGGGTAATGAAGATAATCTTCTCCATGTCCTCTATTGCCATCTTGACTTGGCTCCATCTAACATACTCATCCACAAAGGAAGGGAGAGCATGCTTAGCAGCATTATCAACCAAAATACCTCTATGCGATAGCTAAAAGTTATATTTTATACTTACGACATTAAGATTCGTAAGATCCATGCACATTCTTACTCCTCTATCTTTCTTTGGAACTAGAACAATCCCACTGAGGGCAGTGTGCAACCCTTATGAACCCTGCATCCAATATTTTATTTTAGCTCTTTCTTTGTTTTCAAGGCCCATTTTGGTTTCATCCTGTGGAATTTTTGTTTTATCGACTTATCAGTTAAATAAAGAGGAATTTTATGGTCAGCAATATTTTCATATATGTTGGGCATGTCTTTATAGAACCATGCAATGACATCTATGAATTCTCATAGGAATGAGATGAAACTTTCTTTCTCTTGCGAAGTTAGTGATTTTCTTATTTTAAGGTCCCGAGGCTCTACAAGAGTCCCTAAATTGATTAATATTGCATCTTTGATTATAGAAGTTTGATTTTCATGATCTCTCCTTTAATTAGATCTTTTGGACAGGCATTCAAATGAAAAAGGATGAGAAGTTTGAAAGAGCACTTCCTACATTTGTAAACTAACTTCTTTAATACGTACTATAAACACTTTCCAACCAAAAAAAAACAACTACATGAAACTTGGGAAAAATTAAAAGAGTTGTTGCAAAGTTGACCTCACCATGGGTTGCCTATCTGGTAGCTTGTACAGAGTTTTTATTCCGATTTAGGTGAGCACAATGGGCAAATGATTGATTCATCTTTTGGTGGTAGTTTCTTATATAAGACTCCTAAAGAAGCTTATGAATTATTTGAAAATTTGAGTGAAAATTCACACTTGTGTGCTACTTCCCCGCCTTTTGATTTGTCTTGGCAATTGGGAATTAAAGGGGGGAATTTATAAAGTTTTACATTCAATTGACCTTTCTAGTAGAGTTGATGCTTTAATTAAAAAATTTGATCAATTGTTATGCATAAACAAAGTATCTAATGGCCCTCCTATGAAAAATGTGTGTTCAATTTGTGCTACTGTGGTAGTGACTAAGTACTATGCAAGAATTTCCTCCAATGAATAATCATTATTCTGATACTTATAGTCATGGTTAAAGGAATCATCCCAGTCTTTTATAGAGGTCTCAAAATATTGAAAATCCTTAAGCATAGTCTA
>NCQT01006491.1:1141-11559 GCA_002740465.1 Stenocereus thurberi | reverse complement strand
TGACCTAATTAATTACCTAGCAAACCAGTCATTGACCCGTACAATGGGTGGTAATAGCAGACAACAATTACAGTGTAAATTGATGAAAATTTATTATTATATATTACAATGCCCAGCTCCTAGGTTGGATGAGCCGAACACTTCCAAAATCCTGACATGGTACCAGAGGCACTCTGATTTTTCAAAAAAAAAAAAAAGGAACCTAATCTCAAACCATATTTCTAACCATAGCATGGTAAGTAGCGACAGTCACAGTCCATGCACGCCACCAGTGTCCGATTTGGCGACGCTGACTCTAATCGACGGTGAGTCATTGACGATATGCTCACCGCCAGGGTTCATCCAACCACCACAGAACGCTCCACCTGTCTCCTCTGTCGTGCAACCAAGAGTGACCTCTCTGTCACCACTTGGGATGGCATTACCGGAGATACTCTTCTCCTCACCGATGATGCACTCATAACTATCTAAACCCACTGTATCGTCGAGTCTGTTTCTGTCACACATCGCAGGTTGGGTTCCCCCATGACCATCTCATTTGGTTATGGTGTGAACCAACCCGGGCTCATACCGAGTGGCGTGTTTGGGACCCGATGTGGGGTGTCACACCGTCACTCCTTCTCAGGCTGCCCTCGATAAATTCTAGCCTTTGGATAATTAACATCAAAACTTTTGTGACAACTATTCTTGAAAAAGTTGATGATTTCTTGTCCTAGAAGACGCAGTTTTTGTCATTCCTAGTCATGCATTAATTGCATGGGTTCGCGGATGGAACTATCATGGAATCATCGTCCCATATGATGCTATCGCAAGATACATATCAACCAAACCTTGCGTCTAATCTTTGGGTGTGGCTTGATCAACTGATTCGTGCTTGAATATTCACTACCATCTCGAAAGATCATCTAACTAAGGTCTGCAACTTATCCCATTCTTCACTATCTGGTAGCATATTAAATCTAGATTCAACTCTGCTAGTCTAGCTCGTGCTATGGATTTGAAACGTATGTTGATGAATCTTGTAAAACCTGACACTCAGCCTATGAATGACTTTCTTCGTGGTGCGAAGAACACTATAGATTCTCATATAGCCATTCAATCTACAGTCTCTGATATGGATCTAATTCAATATACCTTGAATGCTTTAAATTGTGATTATGATGGGTTTGTGGATGCCCTTACTCATATGTCTAGTTGTTAATGTTTGATGATGTCTGTAATAAACTACTAGTTCATAAATAGACAGTTCAATTCTTGAAACATCGTAATAATGGGTCATTAACACATCCTGTATTTGCTACTGCCACTAGTACATTAATGAGGGAGAGTCTAATTCTCAAGCAAATGATTCTGGTCAGAATCGAGGCATGAACAATTAAAAATTCATGGAAGAAATAACCGAAGTACTAAACAAAGGGTAGAACAACAGCAAGCATGCCTCTCAAACCAATTCTGTGCCTCAGAGTGTATCTGTAGGTTCTATTTTATGTAATTTAGGCTTGACATTGTCACATATTCAGCATGCTTCTGCTTCTATTACTAATTCTCTATCTGCAGGTAATGAAACATTTGAGGGGGTGTTGGTTCTAGTCTTAATGTAATTTATCAGATTTGTCATTCCCCTAGCCATAATACAGTTGTTTATTCCATTTGATATCAGCTATGTTCTGCTAACTCCTATCCTGCCATGGTTAGTTTCACACCTGCTGAGCCCACTGAAACCTTTTGTTATCCAGACTCTACAGTAACTAGTGTCCCATATGACCTCTGACGAAGGTGTACTATCTGTAAAACACCTTACTCAGGTTCTATTCAGGTTAAAGTTGGTAATGGTAATTTATTACCTATTGCTTATGTTGGAAATATTAGTATTAAGACTCGTAATAGGCCACTTAAATTGTGTTGCATGTTCCTCAACTCAAACGCAATTTACTTCTTGTGCATTGTTTGTATGGTGAGAACAATTACCATGCTTAGTTTCTTGATTCTACCTTTTGTGTTAAGGAACACCACAAGTAAAGCCCTTTTAAAGGGGCCTAGCAATGACAAAGATACAATTTATTTAGTCTCATTCGGGCGTCTTCCTAAGCATATCCCTGTATGGGCTGTTCTGCATAATCTGGAGACGGTTGGTACCAAAGACTTGGCCATTGTATGACATGTCGTCTTGCTGAATCTCAACGGTTACCTTTTTCTTTAGTTGATGATTATTCAAAGACCCCATTACAAATTATACATTCTGATGTTTGGGAATCTCCACGTGATTCTATTAAATATTTTCGATATTAAGTTATTTTTGTGGATGATATCATGATTTCTCTCGTTTCATGTGGTTATATCCTATGAAACGTAAGTCAGAAGTTCCTTTAATTTTTCTTCAATTTCAGAAAATGGTTAAAAATAAATTTGATAAGAGGATTAAAATTTTTCAATGCGATGGCAGTTTAGAATTTGACAATGCTACTCTTCAGGATCATTGTCCAAGTTCCAGAATAATTTTCAGAAAATCATGTCACGACACTCAGGCACAGAATGTTGTAACTGAACGGAAGTATAAGCATATTTTAGAGATGATTGGAACTTTTCTTATTCAATCTCAACTTCCTTCTACTTATTGAGTGGAAGCTACTTTTGTTGAAATTTGTACTATCTATTGTTTACCTACACCTATTCTTGACCAAAAAAATCCCTATTTGAAAAATTATTTCACCATTCCTAATTACAATTTTTTCCAGACTTTTAGTTGTGAATGTTTTCCAAAACATTCCTGCTTCTTCCTACAACAAATTACAACCATGGTCTATACGATGTGTTTTCTTGGGACATATGAACCAATACAAGGGTTATTATTGTTATGATCTAATAACTGACAAGATTTATGTTAGTCAACATCTGTGATTTCGTAAAACTGTTTTTCCATTTCAAGACTTATCTTTTACTTGTGCTACTATACCACATAATTTGCATTCCATTATTGATGTTATCTTGACCTTAACTAGTGTTGCCCCGTCCTCTGCTCCCGTGTTGATGCTCTCCTCCTCTCCTCGACTTCAGCCGCATGCTCCTTCANNNNCGTTTGCTGAATTTGGGCCGTTATCTTTAGTCTAACCCACATTCTCCATTAGACCCCCTGGCCCCTGTGTCAGTTGACCAACTGGGCCTCGCTCCATCAGGCTTGGCCTCCCCTGGGTCAGTGCACTCGGAGTTGGCCTATCCTCAGTGGCTCCCACATTATCCCTCGGTCAGCCCACTCTGGTCCATGAGACACATGTCTCTCTCTCTAAGCGTGAATACCTTGCCCACTTGGGCCCGCACCCGAAAGCCCGGAATGCGCTTCCTTCCCTCGTGGCCCAATCACTTACTCTTGTTCCAAGTATGTCTCACTCTACTGTTTCCATCACCAGTGGACATCCCATGCAGATTAGGTCCTAGTGTAGAATTTCAAAGCCTAAGAATATTTTATCTCTTACAACACATTTGTGTGAGTCTGAACAAACTTCCTTCAAAGGAAGCTATTTCCAACCCTCAGTGGAAAGCAGTTATGGCTGGCAAATTTAATGCTTTGATTTCTAATGACACCTAGGAACTAGTACCACCAAATTATGCGCATATAGTGGCAAGCAAGTGGATTTTCAGGTAAAGTAAATTCTAATGGGTGACTAGAACAGTATAAAGCAAGATTGGTTGCTACAAGGAATTATCAGCAAGCAGGTATTGACTATTATGACACCTTTGCTCGTGTTGTTTGTCCTGCTACCATATGTCTTGCTTTATCCATTTCTATCACTCATCACTGGCCCATTGGTCAACTTGACATAAAGAATGCTTTTCTTCATGGTATTCTCACTAAAAAAGTTTACATGCGACAACCCCCTAGTTTCATTGATCCTAAATTTCCTCATCATGTGTGCCTTCTCAAAAAGGTTTTTATGGCTTGAATTAACTCCTCGAGCTTGGTTTGACCACTTTAGTATCACGCACCAATTTTACCAAATCAATCCATGATACCAAAAATCTTGTTAAGCAAATATCAAGGAAAATTAAAATCTTGTTAAGCATATATTTCTAATAATGTGGCGTATATTATTTGATAAACTCATAATCAAATTTAAATCACAGAATGTAATATCATAAAGATTACATATTTAAATTTGAATACTAAACTATTTCAAAGATATCATGATACATTATATAAAATTAATTAAGCAATACTAGCATGTTAATATCCACTAAGGATCATAGCATATTTAAATAATATAAACACTAAGGTAGATTCAAATATTACATGATGAATATACCAATAGACCAATTCCTTTTGGTCTTTCCTCAAAATATATTAATAAAATATATTGTAAGCTTAAGGAAGCTAACAATCTCTCCCTTTTTGAAGAAAGATGAAACCCAATAAAAATAACATATTAATATAGTTTTGGATGTTACACCATGAAAGCCTACCAAACACTTCTTTCCTTTTTGTATTCATCAAAAATATTAGAAATTGTTATGAAATTGAGATCATAAACCTCTGGTCTTAAGTAAAAATTTTAGAAACAATAAAAAATTATAAATTCTCAACAATTAGTAAAACAATAAGTAGTGGAAAATTTTTGATATACTATTGCCAAGTGATCAAATCGAAAAGCATTAAATTTTTTGCCCTGTTTTGTGAGATTTAGTTGATAAGATAGCTAATATGAACTAATCAACTTTCATTACTTGTTATGTGATTTATATTAACTGAAGTCAAGGTCCCCTCCTCTTTTTAGTTTAAAAAATATTTTGTTTTTAGTTTGTATTTTCAATCAAGGGATAATCTTTTGAAACATTTGATCAGATTTTCTTTTCTAATTTAAATTTTTTTATCAACTAATTTAAATTTTGAAATAAAGTGAGAAATCCACTAAAAGTATGAATATGAATTTAGTAGAAATTAATATTTTTAATTATGATAGTTGTAATTTTATTCTTCAGTCATGGGAGAATATTGAGGGTTGTAATTTTTCAATCAAAGTAAAATCTTTTGAAGTTTTTGATTATAACTTTTATCCTTATTTAAATTTTGAAATCAAATTCTATTGATTTTATGAAGTATGAATTTGTAGAAATTGATATTTTTAATTATGGCACTTGTAACATTTTTCAATCATAGGAGAAACTGTAATGTGTTGCAATATATATATTTTTTAGTTAAGAGAGAATCTTTGGAAACTTTTGATCATCTTATTTAATTATGGTAGTTACAATTTTTTTTTTGAAGCAAGGGAAATTTTTTAAAGCTTTTGATCAGAATTTTTTTCCTAATTTAATATTTTCATTAAAGCTATAATTTGTAGAAATCTATACTATTATATAAAAGAAATGTTGTGCTAGCATAAATTTTTCCTGCATTGTCAAAAATCAGAAATTTTGGGCCATAAGATTAATCTTCACTCTTAATCACGTCCGTTCATATTAATTAATCAATTCTAATGAAAGGAAGAAAAAAAAATAATTAACAAGAAAAATATAAACATTAATTAGGGAAACATTAAAAGGAAATAAGAATAAGAATGAGAATCACTGAATTCTTAAAATATAATATTCTTAAAATATAATTACCAAAAAATGGCCATTTGTTCTTACATTTATTTCGCCATCCGTTCAGGCCAATATTGCACTGTGCAGATGAAGAATGACCTCCTTGACTAGAATATTAATAGTTATACATTACAATATTATATTTCAATACGAACAGAAATAATTTTTTGGAATTTATACAATTGAGGATAGAGCAAAGGGGATGGATCGACGAAGAAAACTTACCCAAACTATCTTCACCGTACAATATTATTGTCCCCAAGCTCTCCCTAAATTGTATGCTCATGTAAATTTACCCATCCAAAAAAACAAAAAAAAAATGGGAAGTGGATATGGATCGACGAAGAAAATGCAATAGTGGATTTGATGTGGATATTTATGGAGATATTAAGCTATATACCACAAATTTTACTACAACTATTTTCCAGCATAAATGATACCACATGCAATCCTGAAAAATTAGGCAGCATTAATTAATAAAATTGTGACAAGAAATTAAATCAGAGAAATGGTTTTAATTTTGTTATTCAATAAATCTATACTCTACTATTTGTCAATGTTTCAATTATAGATTTCGGTAAGATTTTTCCTATAAATAAAATCTATAAGTGCAATTTCTTTGCTTAAGTATTAAAAACAATATCATTTTGGTTGACTGATTATACTGTATAATTTATTATAATAATAATATAAAAATTGCAATGTTGTGTTGTCGTGGATTTTTTCTGCATTATCAAAAATCAAAACTTTTGGACCATAAAATTAATTCTCACTCTTAATCACATCCGTTCATATTAAATTAATCAATTCTTATAAAATGAAAAAAATAATTAAGGAAAATATAAACATTAATTATGGAAACATTAAAAGAAAATGCGAATAAGAATGAGAATCACTGCATTCTTAAAACATAGTATTCTTAAAATATAATTACCAAAAAATTATTCCTCTTAAAATAATATAGGCATTATTTCTCTTAAAAATTATTCCCCTTAAAAAAAGGCATGGCATTAAGAGGAGGCATAATGATATCTTAAGAGATAAATGAATTGTAGCAAAGGATTGCATTATATTTGTACTGGGTTGTTCAAAGCTTCCCTTCTCTCTGATGGTATATGAATGGGTTGGAGATTTTGGATTTATCAACAAATGCTAAAGTAGAATTTCATTGATTGAAAACAACGGTGTTTTATTATTGGTTTGATTCATGTTAAAAATCATACAGATTAATACATGTCAAATTGTTGAATCTTTCAGCGTATTCTATGTGAAATGGTGTTATTTAAGCATTGATGGGTGTCCTATTTATAAGGCAATCTTTTCAAAAAATGCTAAATATATATGTCCTATCTCAAAAATTATTCTTCCTATAATATATCATAATAATTAGGAAAAAATTCATATAGATTATAATTAATTTTCCTTAAGCTAAATATATATGTCCTATATATCAATCAATCATATGCATATTATTATAATATGTGCAAATAAAATATACATTACCTATATATCATTAAAAAACGAAGCAACATGTCCCAATAACCAAATTAGTGTGTCCAAGCCAGTAAATTTATTGTCCAAGCACCCAAATTTGGAGACTATTGCAACTTCTTTTTAGATTTAGATAGCTAGGGTTTTGAATACAGAAAGACAAAAGAAATAAATAAAAATAAATATAAACAAAAGTAAAAATATATCCATTTCATTGATGATCTTGGGTTCTTAACTTTGAATTTGTTCCTGAAATAGAGTGCATAATATTGGAAAATTCATAATAATTTGGGTGGTAATAGTTGCCCTATTATTAGAAATTTTCAATTTTCAATGAATTTATTCTAGCCAAATATTCCCCCCTTTGCCTTCTCACCCGTCCATTATATTCTTCAGAACTGATTATTCATTATAATTTTGCTTCTTCCATTAATATTAAATATTGCATGATTTAATTATTATTTTTATTACTTGAGTTCTACTTTCATTCCTTGTATAGGTTAGATATGATATTTTTACATTTTTGCATACGTGGATGAGATCTACCCATTATGACGCTTGCCTTACTTGCAAAAAAAGTGTCAGTACTTATGTATTTGCTCTAAATGTACCTTATTGTACATGTGTAACTCCAAATTTAACTCAGAGAAGGTATGAATAATGGGTTTTTATTGTTAAGTACTCTTGATTGTGCATTTTAATTTGTATGTTTATATTATTATGTACTCTATTCTTCTATATGAATTATAGGTACTTCTTTAGAGTTTTTTTGCGAGGTCATACAGGTTATAGAAGATTTATTGTTCGTCATAAGGATTATTTTTATAAAAGTCAAATATATTTATTCAAACTATCTGCTGTAACATACACCGTACAAAGCACAGGTCCAAACTAATTATCAGCATATGTTAATGATGCATATTGATTAGGAATTAGATCTGATGGCCATAAATTCCTAATAATATGTGTAGCTCATTTGTGCTCATGTGCATATTAGAAGCGCAATTTCTTTACAGTCATATAAAGGATTGTCTTCTGTAAATTTGTTAAAGAGTAATCTTCAACAAAATTTAAAATGATGATCGTAAAAATAATAGTAATTTTTATATTTGTGATCTTGCTCCAAAAACAAAAAAAAATTGTTAGTTTTTATATATTTTAAATTTTTTTGGTATCTATTTTTTAAAACTCCTTTTCCTTTTTTTAGGCAAGAGCCAGAAAAACATACTTTTAGGCCTTGTGTTATAATAATTTTTTTTGCTAATTTCTCTTTTATTCCTTAATTAAGTCTTGAAGTGTTTAAGCAAAACTCCAAGTAATCAGTTGTATACTTTAAGCCAAATTTTCATATCATATTATAGTGGTTATTTTTTCAATTATGATAGTTGTATATCGTGGTAGGTGTACTTTTATTGGATATCCTAACTGAAAGTAAAAATCGGGACTTCATAAAATGAATCTAGGTAGAAGGAAACCGAAGGGAAGGGAGCAAGAAAGTCTGAACAGACCCTCGATCAATATACACTTCTTCTTAGTGTATTGTAATTCCTGCAAATTCAAAAAGAATACAAAAAGTAGAATGAATAAGTTTTAGGATCAAACACACAACATTAGGAAAATGATTTTAAAAAACAAAAATTATCTATCAGAATCAAAATTTGAACGTCATACAACAACTTTTTTAGCGATTTTGAATTGAACATGCAAAAAGAGTGCCACTTAGACACAATTATTCCCTCATCTTGCAAAATTCTATCTACGCCCTAAGAAACATGGAGAGAGATAACATAAAGTATTAAGAGGAATGCTTTTCATAACGATAGTATAAATAAATTTCAACTGGGGCAGTTAAGTTAAAATAGTTAAGCGAGAGGAGGAGTAATATTAAGGGAGGTGAAGTTGACAAATGAAATGTTTTTTTTTGCCCTCTCTTTTTCAAAAGGAATTTTAGAGATTTTGTTGTGAGAAGAAGGAAAATTTAAGAGATATTATATTTTGTAATCATGATGGTATTTTCTAATTATGATAGTAATTATTTTCATAGAAAATATAATGATTATGATTACATATTCAAAGAAGCTAATAGTTCAGAATCTTAAATTTTTAGCAAAATTCAAAAAAGCAACATCTTCACAACATTGATTTTATACAATAAAATTGTTTAGGGCTTACCACGCATTGACAAATTTGCCAATGGCAACCCCTTTCAACCACAAGAGATTAGGGTTTTTTTTCTAGACATAAAAGGAGGAAGAGAAAGACAAGAAGGCTATAGTTTTCAGGAAGAGATGAATTTTAGAAAAGTAAAAGAAAGTGTCACACATAATAGACTAAATCTATAAATTCGAGACTATCTTATAATTTTTAGAGTATCTACTCTTACTAATTAAAGAAATAATTGATGAATTAGATAAATTGATTGTTTGAACAAGGCAGCTTCTCTATAGTTGCTTGCCAATATCTATCTTCACTTGGCGATGGTGGATTGAATACACAAAAAAGAGTATCACTTAGAAACAATTATTGACTCATCTTACAAATCCTATCTTCACCCAAAGATGAAGCATCAAGAAGAATGCTTTTTGTAATGGTAGTGTAAATAAATTTCAATTGGGACAATTAAGTTAAATAAGCATCGACAAGAATGCATTGACAAATTTATCAACGGTAGTTCATTTAATTTCAACCACAAGATAATATATAGTTTTTCTCTATAGAAAACGAGGAGGAGAAGAGAGAAGAGAAGCCTACGATTTTCGGTAAGAGATGAAGTTTAAAAAAGTAAAAGAAATTATCGTACATAATAGATTGAATCTATAACTTCAAAACTACCTTATAATTTATAGGAGCACCTATCCTTGCTAAAGAAATAATTGATGGGAGTTAGGTAACTCGATTCTTTTCATTTGATCGTTTTCTCAATAAGACACCTTCTCTACCAAATAGGTTCCAGGCTAAGGCTGAAACCTAAACCAGTGGCCATCGTAGCTTCCAGGTGCCATCCTATGGGCCACTCCATTTACGCTTTATTTGCTGATTGCTTCGTGATTTCGCTTTTGCAGGACCCTTTGCACTTTTTCTATCAACTCAGCTTCACTTCAACCTCTTTTTCACCTCATCAATGCCCAATGGGAAACAATTTTTGAGGGCCACCTAAGGGTGATATGAGATTATTTGGTAATTCTTGTATCAAGAATTTATGAGGTCTAAATTTCATTGCGATAATGCTGCAATTTTTTTTCCTTTTTAAAGCTTTTTCATAGTACATTTATTTTGAGGCATGGAGGGAAAAACACATGAGCAAGAATTGTAAAGTAAAATGAATTATGGGTAATGTACTTCTTTTGAAT
>NCQT01006313.1:1213-13824 GCA_002740465.1 Stenocereus thurberi | reverse complement strand
TAGGGTTGGCAAAGCTAGATATTCATGAACGATCGATTTTTATATCTTGAGGGTTAAACTTAATTCTATGGATTTTTTGCATAGGAGTAGGACTTTTAAATTTTTCTGCTTCTATCATTATTACCTTAGTCATGTGGGCTATTGTGTTATCTAGTTTATAGATAATTTTTCAAAATATCCTCAAAGGATATCCTCCTCTTTTCATGTCAATTCTAACTGTTTTAATCTTATGGGATAGGAAATTTTTAGCAAATTCGTCTTTTAAACTCACATAATATCCCGGTCGACAGTTGAAACCTATTGACCCATTACATAAATTGGATTTTATCCCTGTGATTATCTGATTATTAAATTTGATATGCCTAATATCACAGAGTAAGGCGTATAGGTCAATATCTTTACCATAATATCGTAGTGGAGTGATTTGAACTTGGATACTTCCGACATGGATATACTTATATTTTCTATCTTTGTTATCCTTAAGGATATTCTCCCAGTTAATCATATTAACTTCCCCAACGTCATACTCACAATCTTTTATCTCAAGGTCTTCTTCCATCATTTCACATACGTACTTGCTTTTTAATTGAAAAATAGATTTTTTATAGATCATATCCTTTTGGATTATGGGAAGAACCCAATCTCCTTTGACTTCTTCATGATCATTGTCTACCACAAACTCTTCTCCTTGAAGATCACCAAGGCTAATCGAACTATTTTCCATCATAAGGCTAGTTTAAGGCTAGTTTCTTCGTAATCACTCTGTTCATATTCATTGTCCTCTATAATTTCAACAATTCCTTTGTTATTACCGAGGGCTAGGTCCAATACCTCATCTTCACTAAGCTCAACATAATCTAGGCTTCCCAAGGTTTCTATGAGCTTATTATTCTTTTTGTTTTTGCATTCATTAGCATAATACCCTACTTCTCTACATGCCCAATACTTACAGTTATTTTTTCCTGCCAGACAATAAGCAGTTTTTCTAAAAAAATCTATGTTTTTTAAGTCCTGGTTTTTTGTAATATTTTCTTCTTTATTTTCTCCTCTCTGCTTGTTAAAACTCTTTTTCTTGTAGAATTTTCTTTTTCTTCTTTTTTTCAGATTCTTTTCCCCATTGGTGAGGTGAATCCCAACAAGTTAAGAACTGCTTCTTAATCTTCTTTTGCTTTTGTAGATCAAGACATTGTTCATTGACCCATTTTCGCAAATAACAAATTCTCGATCTAAGGGTATCAACAACATCTATTCGTTCTAGCCATGCCATGTATTTTTCATTAATTATAGAATTTATAGGATTTGGCAATTTGTCATAAAACATACGAAGATTTGTTTCATTATGCCCAATTTTGTAATAATATTGACTGAATTCTGTAATGTAATTTTCTAGGTATCTCATATCCCATAACTCTATATTGTTGATTTTTCTTTGTCATTCTCGTGTTTTTTCTTCAGAATCAACTTTAGTTCCGATAAATTCAGTTTCAATTTCTTTACATAGACTTCTGAACATCGCAGTTGGTGTTTCCATTGTTCTTAGAGTATCCTTACCGTCTTCACTTAATGAATCATACCAGTCTGCTACAGTGCCAGAGAAACTATGCTCAATATAATTTAGAAAGTTTGACGCAGTCCATGTAGTATTTAAGTTTAAGACACTATTCATTCCTCTTTTCTAGTGCTCAAATATTTCTTCTCTATTACAAGCTCCATCGATGTTTAAAATATAACCAGTTTGACTAACTGGGGTAAGGCCAATTTCTTCATAGAGGAAAAATTACTTGTTCGTCTTGTAGGAATGTACCTGGGTCTTAAGAAATGAGTGTTTCTTCTAGATGGTTCACCAAACTCTTCTGGTTTAGGGATGACATTTTTAACAAGATTAGTCACTGGTTCATGTAAGTCGATTTCCTCTCCCATTTCATTAATCTCATTCTCGACAATTGTTTTACCATGTTTCTTATCTATTTTTCGTTTAATTTCTTCTAATGGTAACGCATTAAGATCTCTTAACTTCATCAGATTCATCTGCTGATATATTTCTTCTTCTAGTTGGACATTATTATTTTCTTCATTATCATCAGACAAGAAGTCATATTTATCACTAATTGCGCTCATGATTTTTTTCAGTTCTTCTGGATTTGGTTCTACTTCAAACATCGTTTGAAGTTCCTCAAGATTATATTTTTCATACTCCATCTTCTTTTTCTTTCTTTTCAGTGGATTTTTCACCAGATTGTTCTCCTACTTCTTTTTGGGTTTTTATTTCTTGTAGAGGAAACAGAATCTTATTTTTTGGATTTTGAAAAGGATATTTATGCTGAAAAGGAGTGCTAATTCTAGAAGCCCCTTTTTTGCTATGTCTAACTTCGTTAATGAGAGAAAGATGGACAACAGTTAACTTATTCATAAGATCTTTTAATTTCGTCTTAATTTTAGCTAATTCAACTTTTAATTCTAAAACTATATCTGTGATATAGTTTAGTTGAGGTGCTACTGAGATATTACCTTCCGGTGAGTGAATAATATGCGAATAATTAGGTCCAGGGCAAGCAGATGATGGTTCAAGCATTAATCTTAGCTAATCACAAGTAATTAACTTAACTAGTCATTAATTAGCTTAATAATCTTAATTATTTTTGTGCATGTGGCTCTGATACCAGACGAAAGAGAACGTTAAGATCTACTAGAGAGCCAAAAATCACAAAAGCAATTTTCAATTTTTTCGAAAGTAAGTTTTTAAGGATTGAGGGTAGATTTGCAAATATGAAAAGTTTAAGGGTTAGAAGAAAACTTAAATAATAATAGTTTCCACAAAATAAAGGGGATCTGATAATGTATTTTGAAAACACAAGGCCCTGAAAATAGATTCAGCAAAATAATAGGCACCCTGCAGCAATTTTTTCGAAAAACAGCAACAACAGCAATGTTATGTGTAAAGTGTGGAGGGGTTAATCCTAAGGTACCCTAACGTACGCGACATTAATTTTTTAGGGCCTGAGTTTTTGGAGTGAATATTTTAGTATCTCGATGTTTACTGACCGAATTTTTATGTACCCTCTGTTTTTTTTTTTTTTTGAGTCCCTAAACTTTTAAAATTTGCATTTTAACTCCCATCCTCAAAAACTTATTTTCAAAAATTTTAATTTTGTGCATGTGCATTTTCTCTGATTAAGTAGTACGCTCGATTCTCTTTCAACTGGTATCAGCCATATGACCAAAATAATTAATATAATTAAGCTGATTAATGATAATTAACTATGATTAATGCTAGAATCATCAGCTGTTTGCCCTGGACCAAATTATTTACATATTGTTCACACTCTGAAAGGCCTTTCTCCAATAGAACCTCAATTAAATTACATCATTGATATAGTTTTAGAATTAAAAGTAGAATTAGTAAAAATTAAGACCGAAGTCAATGAGCTTAAGAAGCAAATATTTGTAATTCATCGTTCTCTAGTTAATGAAGTAAGATATAACGGAAAAGATACTTCTAGTATTAGCGCCCCATTTCAGGATAAACTTCCTTTTCAAAACTCAAGAAATAAATCATTTCCTTTGCACGATACAAAAATTCAAAAAGAAATAAGAGCAAAATCAGGTGAAAAATTAGCTGAAAAAGAAAAAAAAGAAACAGAATGGAGTATAAGTAGTATGCTCTTGAAGAACTATAGAATATGTTTGGGAAAGAACAAAACCCAGAAGAATTAAACAAAATTATGGGCGCAATTAGTGATAAACATAACGTATTATCTGATGATAATGAAGAGACTAATAATGTCCAATTAGAAGAAGAAATGTATTAGCAAATGAACCTAATCAAGCTAGAAGATCTAATGTTGTACCCCTAGAAGAAATTAAAAGAAACTTGGATAAAAAAATATGGTAAAATGACTATTGAAAATGAGATTAATGAAATTGGAGAAGAACTCGACTTAGGTGAAATAGAGACTCATCTGGTTAACATTGTTGTTCCTAAGCTTGAGGAATTCGGTGAACCTTCTGGAAGAAATATTCATTTCATAAGACCTAGGTATGTTCCAGCATGACGTACAATCAATTTTTTTCTTCAGGTTCATCCCTAGGAAAACTACAATCTTTGAACAAGTTGATCTTACACCAATTAGGCAGACTGGAGACATCTTAAATATAGATGGAGCTCGTAATAGAGAAGAATTATTTGAACATTGAAAAAGGGCATGAATATGGTCTTAAACTTAAACACTATGTGGACTGCTGTAAATTTCTTAAATTGCATCGAGCATAGTTTTTCTGATACTATGGCTGATTGATATAATTTATTAAATAAAGATGGTAAAAATATATTAAGAATGATGAAAACGCTAGCTGAAATGTTTAAAATCTATGCAAGGAAATTGAAACCGAATTTATCGGAGCTAAACTTGATTCTTAAGAAAAGGCAGGAGAAAATTAAATCTGAAATTAGAAAATAAATCAACTGCACTAATATAATTATGAAACAAAATTACCCTAATTTAAGGATATGATTTTCTGGACTCAATAACACCTAAAAAACATGAAATAAATATTAAAAACGCAATTTTTAGATTTATTGAAATAAAAACCTGCACATATCCAATTCACGAAATAATTTTGAAAAATTATCAAATAATTTCCAAAAATTCTGAAATTAAATAGAGGCAGATCTGGATACTATATAAACCCTAGAATGGATTAAAACTTGAAAAAAAAACGAAACGAACTATTTTTAGCCTAACTTCTAACAAACCGGTAATTAAACGGCAAAACAGAATATAAATCAAATCTGAAAATTATAATCACTCTAAAAATCAAAATCTAACTAATATAAAATTACCAAGACACTCCTTGGGAGGGGGTTAAACGAAATTTATATCAAAGCTAATAATTGTAGAATAAAAGTTGACAAAGTAAACAAATTAACTAAAAGCAACAAATAATTATCAAAAGATATCAAATTTATGAAAAATGCTTAGCATAATCTATATCCACCATGCAAATTAATATTTATCATCAACACACAAGTCGATTTCATCCATGAGTTAAACTGTAGAAGACACCCACTAGTGGATCTTCCCCGTTTTTCCTTATATTATAGTTTAATTAGATCCAGCCCTAATATAAACCCTACTAATTTGATAACCTTTATACCAGCACAAGAATTTAATCAAACTAGAGCATTACGTATTAGAAAAATATCATATAACGTTTTGTAACCAATTTATCAGCAAATCGATTTAACAAAGATCTATAACGATTACTTAATTAAAAAAGATAGGTTTGAGACATCCATGATTAATTAGGGTGATACTAATGCTTAAAAGATGATAACTTGTACGTATTAAAGCCTTTTAAACTATCATATAAATTTGTATTAAACTAACTAGCATGCATTCTAATTAATATAATACGAATATCATGAACGATAGATACTAATCGCTATAAAATCATGAATATAAATCAACTAGACAATAAAGCATAAAACTTGTTTCAAAATAATTAATTTAGCATAATTTCAAATAGATTATACTAAGCACAAGAAAATTAGTCACTCATACTAAAATTAAAATCATAATAATTTAGCAAAGGTTTCATGTTTAATAATAAACTAAGCAAAGAAAAAAATAGAACAAAGCAACACAAAAAAAAAAGGGTTTGAGGCGTGTGCGTTGGAGGAGCCGTGGCTGATTGTTGATGTTGATTGTGGAGGTCATGAGATTTAATGATGATCAAGAAGATGAGTATGGAGAGGGTGTGATGATGATGACGATGCAATGGTGATGAATAAAGAGGAGGAAGAAGGGGAGGTGTGAGGAGGTGAGATGATGAAGAGATTAGTCTTCGATGCAGGGAGGAGGGGTTAGCTGTGAGATCCCCCCATAAAGATGGTGATCCTCCTCTTTTATGGTGGTGAGGACATGATTTAAATTAGGGTTAGGTGGGATATGGGCCTAGGCTCAGTGACTAGGGTTTTATTCTTCTTTTTCCTTAGATTCCTTCTCCCCCAAGACTTCTAGCGTTTCTTCAACTCTTGTAACCCTAACCCAAATAAATAATTATGAAAATAATATTTTTTATAAATTATTATTCTTGGACCGTCTTGATGGCCAAGTGTGTAAAGCCCGAACTTTGACGTCCTCTCGTCTCCTATTTATTTTATTAATGCTAAATCTGAAAAATATATAAATTAAAGTAAATTAGATGAAATAAAATATATGGTATAATCGAAATAATTATTAAAACAATGCATGATGTTTGGCTTAACAAAAACCAATCTTGGTCTGTTCTATAACAAATTGCCATATTCTATAAGTTCTATAATTAATGAAAATACATTGCATGACTTAAACGAGCAGACGTCATTGATGCCCTTTGTTCGAGAATATCTTATCTAAGAAAATGGGTCAATGATCAATGTCTTAATCTCCAAAAGCAAAAGAAAATTAAGAAGTAGTTCCTAACTTGCTGGGATTCGCCTCATCAATGGGGAAAAGAACCCAAAATAAGATGAAAAAGAGTTTTAATAAGCAAAGGGGAGAGAAACATAAAAGAAACTATTATAACAAACCAAGTCCTAAAAAACATAGATTTTTCAGGAAAGCAGCTTATTGTCCTATGGGAAAAATAACTGCAAATGTTGAGCATGCAGAGAAGTAGGACTAATGAATGTAAAAATAAGAAGAATAACAAGCTTATTGAAATATTGGGTAGGCTAGATTACGCTGAGCTTAATGAAGATGAGGCATTAGACCTAACTCTGGATAACAACAAAGGGATTGTTGAAATTATCTTGGACAATATATTTGAAGAAAGTAATTATAAAGAAAAAAGTCATATGATGGAAAGTAACTCAGTTAGTCTTGGTAATCTTCAAAGAGAAGAGTTTGTTGTAGACACTGATTATGAGGAAGTTAAAGGAGATTGAGTTCTTCTCATAATTCAGCAAGACATGATCTATAAAAAATTCATCTTTCAATTAAAAAGTAAGTATGTATGCGAGATGATGGAAGAAGATTTAGAGGTAAAAGACTATGAGTACGATGTAGAAGTAAATCTCTTTAATTAGGAGAACATCCTTAACCCTAACAAAGATAGAAAGTATAGGTATATCCATGTTGACAGTGTTCAAGTGCAAATCACTCTACTACAATATTATGGCAAATATATTGATCTTTATGTTTTACTCTATGATATAAGGCATACCAAAATTTAATAATCAAATTATCATAGGGATTAAGACCAACTTGTGCAATGGATCGGTAGGATTCAATTGTTGACCTGGATATTATGTAAGTCTAAATGATGAGTTGCTAAAAACTTTCTATCCCTTAAGATAAAAACTGTCAGAATGGACATGAATAGAGGGGGATATCCGTTAAAAATATTTTGAAAAATTATCTACAAACTGGATAATACTATAAATCCAAAGACTAAAGTGACAATGATAGAAGTAGAAAACTTTGAAAGTGCTACCCCTATGCAAAAGATTCGGAGAATTAAATCTAATCCATAGGAGATAAAAATTAATTGTTCATGGATATCTAGCTTTGCCAACCCTGCAAAAATCAACAAGAAAAATGTGATGAAAATTTATAAGAAGAGTAAAATAACCATTAAATCCTAATTATTAAGAGCATGAGTACAAGATCAGAAGGGGGAGAAGGATCATAATAGGGAGAAGAAGAACTTAAGCAAGATGGTACAATTAGGATGACTAATGAAATGAGTAAAATAAGTTTTGAATCTGCAAGAACCAGCGTAGATTGAAGTTTGAGTATAGATAGAAAAGTCATTGGGTACAAAATAAGAACTGTTAGTGAGCCAATTTATGAGGATAAATTAGTCAAAAACATGACTATGGAGATATGATATGAAGTCACTAACACAAATCCTAATAGCATTTATATCCCAACAAACGTATGCTTAGAGTGATATAATAAATATGAGTTGTGTGCCTACATAGATAGTGGTTCTTCTGTATGCTTTAGGAAAATATCATTATTTTCAGAGTTTATGTGGAAAAGAGCTAAAAATTCTTTACAAGTGAGGATAACTGATAATAGCATTATCAGTCACAATGAAGCCATAGAAGGTTTATCCATAGAATTAGAAGTTCAATGCTTTATACCAGTTCTATGGGCTACTGATAAATCCTCTCATGACGTGATTATTGAAAATAATTTTCAGAGACTGTATTCTCCATGCACACAGACCATTAATCAAATAATATTTACAATCAATGGTCACTTAGTTCATATTGAAAAATTGAGTAAGGCTTAGACTCATCAGAAAATTAAATTTACACACAACCAGTATAGTGAGAAGGTAATGTCCGCACAACGTGAGATCGCATTGACAATCTCCCTACTTGAGTTAGCTATTAAAGAGCATATTGTTGAACAACAAAAGCAATTATGTAAAGAACTCTACTCTGATAATTCACTAAAATTTTGGAAAAAAGACAAGATGTTTGCAAAAATTACTTTTTTAAATCCCAATACTATTATTCGAGTCAAGAACATGGTGTATACACACCAGGGTATCCAAGAATTTGATAAACAAATTAAAGAACTTTTGGATAGAAGATGAATCAGGAATAACAAGAGTCCTCACATCAGTCCTACTTTCATAGTAAGAAATCATGCAGAAGAAAAAAGAGAAAAACCAAGAATGGTAATTAATTACAAAAAATTGAATAATAATACTGTCTTTGATGGTTATAATATTTTTAACAAAATAGTCCTTTTCAATAGNNNNCAAGGTGCTTCTTGGTTCTTAAAAATGAACTACAAAAGGGTTTATTGGCAGATAAAAATGGATGAGAAAAGTATTCCTTTAACTGTATTGAGTGGCCCACAAGGACATTATGGATGGATAGTAATGTCATTTAGTCTTAAAAATACACCCTAAATATTTCAAAAAAGAATGGATAATATCTTTAAAATCCTTAATCATTGTTGTTTGGTTTACATTGATGATATCTTTTCCAAAACCATAGAGCAGCACAAAAATGATGTCGTAGCTATCACCCAAAGATGCATTGATCATGGTATCATATTTGGTAGAAACAAGTGCATCTATGTTGAACAAGAAATTGAGTTCTTAGGCTTAAGGATAAAAGTTCGACAAATCATCCTACAAAAGCATATTCTAGAAAAAACAGAAAGTTTTCCTGAAAAGATTGAAGCTAGGAAGCAACTGGAAAAATTTCTTGGATGCCTTACATATGCTTCAGATTTCATTAAAGATTTAAACGGAGAAAGTCATTACAGCGGAAACTCAAGAAAGAAGTAAGTCAAACATGGATCATTAATGATAAAAAGATTGTTCAAAATTTCAAAAAAATGTGTAAAAATCTTTCTATTCTTAATTTTCCTAATGAAGCAGATAACTTAGTTCTTGAGACAGATGCTTGCAATGAGCATTGAAGCACAGTACTCAAAATCAGAGAAGGGGGAAAACTCTGTAAATATTGCAATGGAAGTTTTAATAAGGCATAATGCAACTATCCCATAATGCAAAAAGAAATCCTTGCAGAAGGGAAATTGAAAAGTTCTTAATCTTTTTGGCTCCAAAACCTTTTCTTATTCGAACTGATTAAAGGAATAGTTGGTTTCGTGAAAAAGAATTTATTAAATATGCAACCGTAAGGGCAACTTCTGCATTGACAATTATAGTTTAACTAGTTTTTCTTCTCTATTGAACATATACAGGGATCGAAAAACTCTCTGACAGATAGTTTTACTCGAGAACTCGCCAATGGTGATCATCAAAGCTGACCGCCCACTAGAAAAGGAGGAAATCTATAATGAAATATCATTTCTACTAGAACGAGTTTTTCCTTCTAGTAAAGTCCTTATTAATAATTTGGAATTTCATATAAAAAGTAGATCACGTTTTAATCTGTTTTCTTCCACCTATCTAATAGTCCAAAGTTTTTCCCTTCTAGAGTTACAAATTAATTACCGTAGATGTCCTCATAATATCCAAGAAAAAATAAGTTCTCATGTTCAAGAAAAATAGTTCAATGAGTGGTATGCAGCCTACGTTGATTATTATAATCATTATTCCTATGATATTTGAGAATCTTAGAGTATAATGATCTACTTTTCTGATAAGTCTAGAGTTGATCGTGTTAGTTTCCCAACAAATTCAATCTCTCCAAATGACTCCATCATTAAAGCCTAGGAATACGAGATGGTACTTCAGTTTATGGAAATCCCAAATCCAAAGTATCCATTTTTCTCAAAATTAACCAAGTTTCAACAATACATATTTAGAAGGATCCATTGAATTCTAACATCTCTCGATGGTCCAACAAAAATTCCAAAAAATCGATGCCTATATGTGGATGTACATTGTGCACTAATCGAGTATGAAAATAGAAAAGGCAAAACAGCCCATTATCTTATTCAGATTGTTAATTACGACGATTCCTACAGTCAACTGTAAGAAGAGAAATAGTTACTGATCCTGCTTTAACAAGAGCCATAAGTTTTTATAACATTTATCATCAAACTTGGGCGTTAATTGAACAAGCAAAAAAGTTAATGTATTGTGGAAACACTATTTTCGCCTATGACTATGAATTCAAAGAATACATGAAGGCGGTAGGAGTAATCTCAGAAGATATCTTTGATTATCTCTTTAATGTTGGAGTAAGAAAATTCTTATCACAAAAGGAAAGAAATATCTCCTTGAATTATTTGATAAACGGGACCCAAAGCATCTTCAATTTGATGAAGATATTGATGATTATTCAGATAATAATGGTCTGAAAGATATAATTGGAGATGAAGGTATGCAGAATCTCAATAATGATGACTAGTCTTGTCATCATCAAAAGCTCTTAAAAATA
The DNA here is from genome assembly GCA_002740465.1 of Stenocereus thurberi. Lineage (NCBI taxonomy): Eukaryota > Viridiplantae > Streptophyta > Magnoliopsida > Caryophyllales > Cactaceae > Stenocereus > Stenocereus thurberi. The sequence continues at coordinate 2,963 of NCQT01006313.1, read as the reverse complement.
GTTGCTCAATTATTGTACTATTTTGACAAGTGTCAGGTTTGTAAAATAAAGCAGTGTACTATAGCCATGTGAAAAATCAGTGTGTACTGCAACCATGTAAAAAATTAGTTTATACTATAGCCATCAGGACATCCTATATACCTCGAACCCTCTATAAAAGGAGAGGTTGAGTGCTGAGGAGGGACACAATCATTCGAGCATTCTTGAGCTAAAGAAAAGTTGAGATTCTCCATTTCTCTATGAGCAAGCATCCCTAATGATCTTAGTAGTTTAAGTCCCACTTAAAACTTTTCATTGTAACATTTTCACTTTTAAGCTTTCAATAAAAGAAGTTTTCCTAGTAGGAAATGTTATTCAATCGTACCTTACGTTCTAAATATTATAATTTCTTGATTAAAGTCCTACTATCCTTTAAAAATATATAAAACTTAATTAGTGACTATGATCTGAGGTAGGAAACAAAATGGAGTTGTGCTACGGTTAATTTAAGGAAGGTGTGATTGAGATTAGCAATCTCTGTAAACCGGAAGCTAAAGGAACACTGAAGTCCAACGCCGACTAAGTTCAGGTAATGTCAAAACTCTTTAATTATGTCTTAATTATTTTGCTAAGTATGGTGGGCCTATAACTATAGAAAGTATAATATATAAGATATAAGTAGTTGATTGTGATAATTAGTACCATAAAAGTCAGTGTAAGAAGTTAAATCTTTTAAAACAAGCAAATTTTCTGAAAAAACACTAAAAATAGCTTATTTGTATATTTTACCCAATTTTGAGGGTCTTTTTGCATTTTCTAAGAGTTTTGGGCCAAAAGTGAAAAATAAAAGAACACGGGAGGTATTAAAAGTTAAAACAGATGTTCTTAAGGTAGCAAAAAATTGGAACGTCATAGCTCAGTGTACTAAAAAATTAAGCCCAAAAAGTGAGACCCGAAAAAATCAATGACACCAATGTCAAGGTACTAAAAAATCAATAACTCGTAAAGCATGTGATTTTTTATTAACTAGTCACATGGAAATAGATTTATAATAAATTTTTTGGTGTAATTATTTGAAAGACATTTAATTTTAAAAAATAATTTAAAAATTCTTCGCCTCTTTCAAAAAAAGAATTTCATAGGTCTCTTTTCGACCTAAAGTAGTTTAATTTCCCTTTCATACAAATAGAACTATGTTAAACGATGTTGAGAAAATATCAAAACATAAAATATTAGAATAAGCAATAAAAAATCCACGTAGAATCTGAATTATCTTGTTTATATTTTTATATAATATTATTCAATTGTAATATTCTTTTCATAATTTATAATGTTTTCTAAAGAATGTTGCCAAACAATTTTAAAATCCATTGTGGAATTTTGAATTTTTCATATCTTTTGTGAATTTTTGTAAATAATTTCCAGTTTTCACAATCTTCATCAAATCTTTATATTTTATCTACCATTGTATATAATTTTATGTAAAATTTTTGATATACCATGTAACTTTAATGCATTTCATATAGTTTGTGCTTCATGTTTCTTAGTACCTATTCTAATTCTTTGGTATTTATTTTTTAAGATTTATTGTATATTCAAATTTTTCAAAGTGTTTTTTGCACATGATTTGTTGATAAAAAGGCAATTATCATTTCAGATGAAAAAGAAATCTATAAAATTGTTTAAAGAAACGTTAGGACATCAATGAATTACTTTCAAAAATGAGGGTTCTTTTATGGCTAATTACAAAGCAATTTTCTTAAATGCATCT
>NCQT01006217.1:0-11064 GCA_002740465.1 Stenocereus thurberi | reverse complement strand
ATTCTTGTGTTGAATGATATATTTGGACTTGATGAATGCAAATTTGTAGTTTTCTTAAATGTTAATTATGAAATTTTAGTTGATGAATAGAGGTTGGAACGAACTTGGTGTTAAAGAGGGGTAGTTTGGTGTAAATATTGAATTTAATTGTGATTAGTTTGATGATACTTAGATTGTTATCTTGAATAAGTGAAGGAGTTTATGAGTTATAAGTGTATATATATATATGAGATATTTGTTATGTTTAGATCATGGATTGGTGATTAGGAGGACATTAAGAGTGGTATGTTGAGTTAATGGAGTTTAGGGCATGTTTTAATGACATTCAAAAACAAGGCAAATATGTGGGATAAATAAGGTGTGGTCATGAATTTTGACAAATTTAGAATTTATGGCTTGATTGATATTCATGATAATTATGTGGATTATTGGTGTAATGAGTTAATTGGTGGTTAAAAGATAGGTATATATGTATGAAATCGATAAATGTTATATTGTGACCACAACTGAGTAGCTAAAGATTGTGATTACGAAATTGAAGGATTAGGGTTTAGGGTTTGAAAAAGATTTAAGTAATCTTATTGGGTCATTAAGGTTTAAATGGACTTATAGATGATTAAATGGAGATTTATGTATAAGAAGGTATCAGGATAATGTGTGTATACTTTGATTTTGACTAGGTGCTTAGAGGTTGTGATTTAAATGACAATACAAGCTAGGTGTGGTTGGTATGATGGTTAAGTGAGTTATGATGGGTGTTTGAATGGAGTTGGTGAGCATTTGATTTTACAAGGTGGGGTAGAAGGTGTGGAGTTAATTTGGTGCTTTAGGTCTAGATAGTGAATGAGGCCTTAGTCCAAGTGGGTTACTTTAGTAACGTTTAAGCAAATCCTTAGAGATAATCAAGTGCAATAAAGGGACGTAAACATATATATTATGTGTGTGGGTAAGTACATGACAAGATTTAGTTTTCCAAGTGAAGATGAGAAAGGAGAATGAAGGGAGCGATAGTAGCTTTCAATGTTGGAAAATCACAAACTAAGTAAGAAGCTTGGTGAGATTCTAAGTTTCGATTACTAGAAGAAGAGGGAAAAGAATGAGTAATTGTGCATTTGGAGCTACTAAGAATGTGCCTTTATAATTTTATTTCGCTAATAAGTGATGTTATGATTAGAACTCGGCTTGAACATGAGCCCAAATTCATAAAGTTTGGGTCGCCTTAAAACATGTTGTAAATAATGAAACGTTAAAAAGAGGAAGGATAGCCATAATAATAATAATGATGATGATGATAATAGCTGTAACGACGATAATGATAATATTAACCATGTTGATGATTAAAGGCATCGTAACAACAACTTCAAAATAAATCATACTTTTAAGTTATTATTGTACACATTAAAAAGGTCATTAGTCATGGGAGGAAGAAGAACAAAAATAAAATAAAATGGAATTCAATTGAATTATGGGGCTACATGAATAATAGGAAGAGAATTCAAGAGGATTTAAAGCATGTAATAAACTAAGAAAATTAATAAAGTTTCCTTAATGTCACACTAATTGAGAAAATGACATCTTTGGAGCAGACTTGAGGCCACTACTGTTGTTTCAAGCTACTAACAAGCCATTTTCACTAGAACAGAGAGAGATTTTTAAAGATTATGTACGTACATTGCGTGTACTCTTCGAAAATTCACATGTTTCTCAAACTATGCAAAATTAATATGACAATTATGTAATGAATCATTTTATGCAATGTTTTGTCACATAATCAAGTAGCCCCATCAATTATCAATCATCAGGGCTCATGCCCTTCAATTTACCCGCGCGGTTGCAATTTAGGCTCTCCGATAAGCCTGGGAGGTGTGCACTTATCTCAAGGTCGCTGCAATCGTCAACAGGGGTCCACTTTCAGATAATAACTTGCAAATCAGTTTTACTCATACATTCTCGCCCTCCTATTTGCCAAACAAAGCGTTTTGAAATGCGGGCGCCTAACTAATTTAAGTCAAAGCTTTTTTTACTGCATTGGAATGTGCGTGCTGAGCTTTGGATCATATTTTTGTTTTCGGTAAGGGCTCAGTATACAGTCCTCCGGGCAAGCCAGAGATTAGCAAGAAGTGAAATAAAGCTCTAATTCTTTTTTGCTGAGGTTGCGCTAACCAAGAGCTCACAATGATTCATAGGCTAGCACTTTAAGTATCTGAGGGTTGTGTAACCTTTTGAATATTGCAGATTACTATTAAACTGTTATCGTATATTGATTTTCAGGTACATCGCAACTTACGTAAATGCTTGAATGTATGTTATTTAAATTTGGTCGTGAGACGGGAAATTAAATGGGCAACACAATGGTGCCTGTAGTTTAGTTAGCCTTGTTCCATTATGGAACGGCGGTAATGCCTCCAACCAAAAGAATTTCGCTGCTAATCAATAATTTATGAGTAATTAGGTTAGACTAATCCAGCATTAGGAATGGAGGGTGCTACATTGATCAGCTTAAGTGGAAAACCAGGAGATCCACAAGAACCAGCAGAACATGGCTCACCGGGTTCACTGTGCTTATGAGCAGCACCAGTGGTCATATCCTCCCCCTGACTGGCGTCCCCGGGGTCATACTGATGAACTATAAGTATACTCCCTATCCCCGCATTCGCATGTTTCTTTTTTTCATTGGGGACAAATAACTATTCAAGCAGGGGGGTGGGTTTTGATATATTTGAGGTGCATATAAGGGTTTTGCGATTGGCTTTAGAAGATGTGTTAGTGTAGTGTACATACATACTAGTCTCTAGTATAATTGCATGTCGATCTTAGTTCCATACTTAGGAATGCATTGGTTGCACTTTCATTCTCTATTCAGTTGAGCATGTAGTCTAGTGCATATAGGTTAGATATTTGCATCGCAAAAAGAGACTTGATCGAGTCGGGCGCACGTAAGCTCTTGAGGTAACCCTTATCACCCTTCTTTCCATTATCCTTTATGCTTTTTTATTACTTAGTTAGATTTATCGCTTTATTCTTCCCTTAAAAAAAAGAGGTTTTCGGTTGTGAAAACACATCTTATGATGATATTCAAGGGGTGATGGCTTGGATGGATTGTTGTGGTAACTTATGACACATGAGTTTAGATTGGGACAAGTAAAAATGATTATGAAACAATGTGTTACTACTAGACTTTGTGTGCTTGTGTTTTACCCCGAAGAGTTGCTATGATTTGAATTGGTTGAACTGTGATTGTTGGCCAATTGTTTGAGCTAGTTTTGCATTGTGGTAGGCGACCTACTGAGACTTTTGAGCCATATTGACCATTCATTATGCACGGTCTTGAACGTCCTTTCATGAGTGTTCAACCCCTTTTGTGAGCATCTCTAGAACTTAGCTTGATTGTCTTCAAAATCATGTTTATCATGTGCATAATGTTGATATGATTGAGGCATCTTTTTTACCTTTAACCCGCATGAGCCAAAAAACCACCTTGTGTGTTTTTAGTCCTTTGCGAACCCGTTGGGCCTTTCCCCGCTTCATTTCATTCACCATATCCACTAAACTCATAGCCTAAAATAAACAATCCTACCCTATGCCAACTTAGTAGAGCAATGATGTGGGTCGTATTGGTTTAGGAATTGTGCCTGTGGTTATGTCCAAGTGGGTGGTTTTGATCGTTGTAAGCTTTACAGGATTGGGAGTTCGAATTTTTCTATGACCTATGCCATTCATCTCATCTTTAAAAAAAAGAAAAAAGAAAGAAGAAAAGGGGGGGGAATGAATAAAATGTTTGGTATAGGAAATTCTATCAAAGTATGAAAAAAAAAGTCTCAAATCCCTTTTCTTATTGTTAAACTGATGTTGGGGATAATGGCAACAATTGCGCGATAGTTTGGAGTTGGTATTCCTCGCTTTGTACTTGGCTATTTAACCTCTCCTAATATCGAAATCCTCCCTTTCCTTAGCTTCTGACCCTGCTACAACCCTCTAAAAGTCCGCATGATTGGTATTTAAGCATTTGACATCATTGATGGAGAATTGTGAGCTTTTGCCAAGCCTGTCGTAGTTTGCTTACATAAAAGGCGGTTTTGAATGATCATTTTTACCCTAAACACAAGAGACGAACGTTCCTGCCTTTACTTCCATAGAGAGGGCATGCCAGTCTAACTAGCTCATCAGCAATTAGGGGAGGCATGCCGTTTCTAAGCACTTCAATTTGGGGTATTGGCTCATGTATCATGGTCTAGTGATTCGCATTCCAACACATATATTATGTTTGGAAAAAAAAAAAAAAACAGTTTTGCCCTTGTTGAGCTCCCTAGCCACGAGTTGCCATGCTTTTCAATTTACTTTTCACCGCTTGCCTGAGGACGATGTTACTCTGAGGCATGTCTCTCCCAATTGATCTGTTGGCTGATAATCTTGCTTGAGGACAAACAACGGATAAGCCGGAGGGAGTTGATAAACCTCTATGTTGACTATTTCACAATCCCAGTTTAGCCCTTTTCTTCTAAAATTTCTTGACTTATCTTGGCAATAAAAGGGTGAACTTGCCTTCTTCAGTCTATGTTACGCTTACAAGTGGTATTTCTTGCTTTTCAGGTGTCTTTGCCAAGAAGGCGAGAATTTTGCTGATCTTGCTAGAAAGGAAGGCTGTAGGAGTGAAATTTTAGGAAGAGTGGATGTCCGATGAAGCCCCAGAGACCAAGGGGAGCACCAGTGGCAGGGCGTGCACGACCATGCCTCACAGGTAGAAGGTACGCACGGTTACATGCACGACCGTGCACCCAGACCGTGCGTGCACCTTGAGACGCACAGCTCGTGCACCTTGAGATGCATGGCTGACCATGCGTCCCATCGATTTGTCGGTTTAATGAGTTTTCGGACTAAAGGTTGGGGGCAATGCTTTTGTTTTAGGAAAGAACTAGCAAGTAGCGGTTTTTAGGGTTTTTCTTGGAAGTTTTTAGAGATCTTTGAATATCAAATTCTAAGCGCTAATATTGCATTAAAGATTAAAACTCATTGCAATCCAAGTTGATTCCTTCTTCTTCTCTTCTTTACTGTTTTTTTTTTTTTTTTTGGGTTTTGTTCTTGTTCATGTGGCTTAAGTTGAATGCTGAAATTCTTTAATTCAATATAATTAGAGGTTACATTCCTAATCTTGGGTTGGGATTAGCCCTTATTATGCCGCATCGAATTATGCTATGAGTTTATGCGATGCTTGCTCATGTTTAAAAATTGATTCTTGCTTAGAGCATCAAGTGTTTGTTGAATTTCTCAAAAAGAGTTTTATTCTATGTTCTTGATTAGGGTTTAGGAAAACAACGAGAGTTGAATCCTTTGCCTAGTGTGAGTTTGTAAGCAATTGATTTTCTTGACATGAAAACAGCTAAGGTTACAATTGGCACCTTAAATTACTCAATCCTGTGGCTTTATTAATTCTAGTTTTATGAAACTAGACAACTAGGATTAACTAGTCAGCCTAGTGGCCTTTGAGAGAAGCCCTAGATGTGTTCAATTTATAATCCGTCCATTCCAATTGTTTGCATAAGCAGGTTTGTGTGTTCTCGTTCTTCATTCGTTAGGTATAATAGAGTGGTGAACCTCAACCTAAGATCTTTTGTAATTTATGGAGTCAGTCGTTGGTAATTCATATTTTATATGTAATTTTACTGTTTATTTTACCTACTTTTAAATCTTTGAAATATATTTTTGTAAGTAAATAATGCATATTTTATGTGATTTTTAGGTAAAAATAAAATAAATAAATTTGGGCACGAAATTGATTAATTAAACTTGGATTTGTCCAAGATCCATCATTTGCAATGATCAGCAAAGTCGAGCCCAGCCTAACAGCAAGAGGGGAAAAAAAAGAAATGGTGAAGAACCAAGGTCCAGTTGCGTGGGCCTTGTCTGGGGCCCAAAACTGAGGCCCAGCCTTGGCATGCCTTCACACCTCTCATGCTCTCCTTCTCTTTCTCTCCACCCAGTTAGGCCTTGTCTGCGCCCATCAGATGCATCCCCCATCCTTCTCCTTCCTCTTTTTATTTCCCACAACGTGTGGGCCTGTCTGACCCATAGCCCAGCGCCACTCACTCACTCTCTCTTATTCTACACAGCCCAATTCGGGCGCCCCAATTCCAATCTATTAGCATCAACTCGCTTGCATCACTCCCAACCTCTTAAGTGCTCGCATCCTCCACATGAGTCAAGTGACCCAGTCAAGACTAATTAATTAAATTAATTTTAGCTAAAGATGAGCCTTTTCTTATTCAATATAACAGTCAAGAAGTAGTTGAAATTAATTTTTATTAATTTTTGGGCATCAAAAGGGGTTGAATTCCACTATAAAAAGGGGTCATGGGTTGCAGCAATTCATTCATTCATCCATTCATCCACTTACTTACCTAAGCATCTTCTCATTCTCACCTTCCATCTTTCATTTGTAGAGAGAGTCTTTCTAAGACAAAATCATTGAGGTTGAGGGGTTTAGAAGAAAATAGGCTTTGTTAGCTATTTTTCTCTTCTCTTTTCATCTCATTTTAAGTCACATTTGAGAGTTTACACTAATTTCATCATTTTGTGTAATTGAGTATAAAAGATTGGATGTGGACGAGCAGGTGAATAGGTGACGGGTGGAACACGTGCACGCGGGATGATGGATTTGCATGGAGGTTCACCTACTCCAAATCCAACCTGTTGCCAGGCCTAAAAAAGATCCTGTAAGCGCAACACAAACACTAGTGAAGCAAATCAAGAGTAAAAAATAAAATAAACTGCTTAGTCAATCTTACAAAGATTACCTCAATATTTGACAATTTGGTTAGCAGTACCACCGTCAAAAAACTTGACTGGCACCGCAAGCACATGAGTGTTGAAGTAAAGATTAAATATCATTCCACATGGATTAATGCAGTCTATCAAGTTTTGACCTAATCAAATGCTAAGTGGACTAAGTAATCAAATGGATGATTTGTCTAAACTAAGTGATCATTATATTGCAAAAGATGAAATCTAGCAATGAAAAGCATCTACGGATTTGTTTTGCTTATAATGAGTAAGATCGATGAATTAAAGGTGTGCTCTTCTCAAATTTGGATGATTCAAATGATGATAATCAAACAAAATTTGATGTTTTCTTTCTAAACAAATCAAATTACTCAAACTAATCGAGTCATCAAAGGCTCCTATTTTGGACTAAGTTAAGGATATTGATTACCACTTTTTCACCTCAGCATATAATCCTCTCTCAAGAACCAAAAAGTTAAGTACAATCTTGCCGATCTAATAGCAGGTCTCCCCTTTTAGTATTTCACGCTACTATTTAAGTACTTGCAAGTTACTCACAAACAAATAAAACACAAGATAGATTGAATCTAACCAAACGAGATCAAGCACGAAAGTTGATATAATTAGGAATCCAATATTATTATTTGGCTAGCAAATTCCTAGACTAAAAACAAACTACTTAGTCATGTTTATTAAAACTAAATCGAAAGAGTTTAAACAGAACTTGATTCAAACTACATTAAAAGGAACGCAAAAAGTTAAGAGAAAGAAAAAGAGCTCATCAACAATGGAGATTCCTCAAGCGATCTTTCAATCTGCAAAGCCTCCGCTTGGAAACTCCTTTCTTTGAATCTTCTTTGCTCCTAAAATGGTTAGAAATAGATGAAATGAGATGAAAAGTTAGTGATAGAATGGATGACAATGGCCTTTCTAGCTGTTGAGGAACCCTTCATATAGCATAACCCGTGTGTTCTCAACACCAAATTCGAATGAAAAATAAAGAATCGTATAAGGCCGAGCCACCATAGCCCATGGTTTCTACTAGGGAGGGACCGTGGTCCCCTCTGGCTCAATTTTTTTCTCTTTCTTCTTCTCCTCTTTGCAGACACATGGGATTGAAGCGCCTCCATGGTGTCATTCAGCATCGGGTCAAAAGGTCTTAAGACTTGCAAAACTCATTAAATAAGCACATCCAAATGTAAAATAGAAATAGAGGTGTAAATCAACCTCTAAGGTATACAATTCCCTAAAAAGTCTAGCAAACAACCCCAAACTATGCACATTTTTAGAACTTATCACATTCTCTTTGCCCCAAGGGTATGACGTAGTGTGCGATCAAGTAGTTTTCTCGTGGAAACTAGGATTCTTGTTTAGCTTTAAAATTAAACTAGCAGGTTTTATTGTCACATAATGGCAATGTGTTTAGCCATAATATTTGAAGAGGATTTCTTTACCCTTGAGGTATTTATGGCAATTAATGATTGCTTTTAATTGCTCATTCTTTATCATAATTTTAAGTATGTGAAGTGGCACACTAAAATTTGTCATATTGGTCAAGATGGAATGACTATGCTAGCTGAAGAAGGCCTTCCAGACTAGCTCACTAAGGTTAGGTTGCCTAAATTGAGACGTATTTGGCTTGGAAAGTGATTAAGAAACCTCATAGTAAGGCATCAAGGGCATCGTGACCCTTATAGTTGATCCACTTTGATATTTGCAGAACCTATGATTATGCACAATATGTGTATACCTACCTATCATCTCAACATTACAAAGCATTGGATGCAATCAAATATTTAATGGTGGAAGTAGAGACTCAATTGGAAAGAAGGGTTAAGACTCTTCACACTGATTGTGGTTGTGAATATATCTCTCTCATATGTTCAAAGATTTTTGTGTGCAAAAGGATATAAATTCACAACTTATTGTTCAATCCTACTGCACAACAAAGTGTTGCTGCACAATGCAGGAATCACATATCACTTGACATGATCAAGTCGATGATGGCATATACCAAACTTCCAATTAGTTTTTGGGGAGTGTGCTACTTACGACACCATAAATTCTAAATCGTTTTCCAAGAAAAAGCATGCCCACGATGTTATATGAGCAACGGAACAATAGAATTCCCTGCTTTGACCACTTAGGTCTATGGGGTTCGACTACCTATGTGCACAATCTGACCTACAAACATAGAAAACTTGATCCAAGAACTTTCAAGATTAGGCATCCTAAACCTATAAAAGGAAATGTGATGTATGAGAAACATCCAAATGGTAGTATGACGAAAATAGATTCTCTAAATGCCAAATTTCTTAAAGAGAGTTCCTGAGTATTGATGAAATTAAAATGGACCAAGAATGGTATAAGTTATGGCAAAATGTGTAAGTATCTCCCGATGAGGGGGGAAATTTTTCACTATGTCACTAAAGATAGTACATTTCATATATTCGAAAGAGGCAGTGGGAAAACTCACAGAGTCCTAGATGGTGGAGATTTGTCTGATCATGAGGTTAGTGCAACTATCTCCAAGTGAAGGAGAAGATTTGGATACTCACTATGTCAACAAAGATAGTGCACTTCATTGATCTGAAAGAGATAATGAGAAAAGTCGCACAATTCTACATGGTGGAAACATGTCTACTTTAGAGAATCAACCTCAGAATAAGAATTAGCCTCATTCTTGAGGTCTTGATCATCAGCTTAGTTCTCTCACTTAGAATACCACACTTCAAAAGGGATACTGGAAGCAATTCTCCACATGTTGAGGATCCAATATCACAAATAAAGAAGGGAAGGAATCTTGCATATGACCAGACAAGAAATAGTGGTCCTAAATGCAAAAAAGTGAACACGGATAAATTTGTCGATGATATTTTCAAATTAAAAGGGGAAATATTCTTATGCTCCCCTCTAGAAATATAAGAGTCTAACTTTTTTATAGAGGCAATTGATTCATCAAACCATAAAAACATCAAACCATAAAAACTGGTCTGATACCATAAAGGTAAAATGGATTCTATGCTATCCAGTACTAGCTGTCTTTTATTTTTTGAGATAAAGAACAAAGGTGAAGCTAGATATATTGTAGCTGTAACCTTAACCAATGGGATAGAGTAGATACAGAAAAGGGAGAAAATGAGTAATGTTCCCTATGTTAGTACCTTAGAGAGTTTAACGTATGCCATGTTGTCTACATGGTTAGCCATTTGCTTTTAGGTTGGTCTGTTAAGCTATTACTAAAATAACCCTAGATTGCTCACTGGCAAGCTGTGATGAAAAGAAAGCTATCATTAAATACATACACTAACAAGATGGTAACTGACCCTATACTATTCCTATTCCTAGAGCTATTTTCAAAGTTCATGTGTTGAGTCTAGGACTGCATAGGCTTTCATATGGATATTCTTATGTGAAGGCCATGTCTACTTGTGTACTAAGAATTTGTAAAACAAGACTTGATGTTTCTTATTAATTGTTCATCAATGTACAATAGCATGACTAGGCACATTAAATGTCACTAGCCTTTTTGATTGACCATGTCACTTGGGTAACTGCCCTAACGTGTAGGATAAGACTGAACAATATTAATACTAGGTGTAAACAATATTGTATTATCTTTATACCTCTGTATTCCGAATGATAATCTATTATTTTTTATGGTAGCCCCGGAATGAGACTCCATCAAGCCAAATATCAAATGCCCTATTTTCATGTTAAATTCTTAAAAGCGTGAATGCCAAGATAACATTAGATTCATTGATCTAGTGGCTAGGATTAGATTTTTGGGTAAAAAATCTAAACTTACGATTTACCTAGCATAAAAAGGTGACATGCCCAATTTAGTGGGAGCTATGGCATGATACAAACATCATATTGTGTGTACTATGTCGACCTTCTAGGAGTGCCAAATGGTACCCTTCTTTGTCACTGTCTGATCACGTGGTCTTTTTAAATGAAACACTTTGACTCAGAAGTATGGCATGAAGTCAAGGTTTGATGTTGCTACTTTAATATGTATTCCAAGGGCCAAGAATAATACGATGCAGTGAAACACATTAGAAAAGCAGTCAGACTAAGATGTATATTATGATTTCTGAGGAAGAATCTATTCATCTTCACCATATCAGAATGGGCAATTATACTTAGTATCTAATCATATGATATCAAAGTAACTATAAAGGATAGCGTATGCTTTAGCTGATGATTGAATTCTTTGGTGTATTATTAATGTGGAAGTGTTACGGTAGTTATAGGATGACTTAGTATAATATTACTTGTTAGTCT
>NCQT01005978.1:5290-18606 GCA_002740465.1 Stenocereus thurberi | reverse complement strand
TCTGAGGCTCTCCCTCATTTGTAAGAGTTGTGAACTCATCTTGACTATATCTTGTGGGCGGTTGCCTTTCTTGGTGGATTGTCTCAACTAAGGCTCTTCTTGAACTTTTGACTGAGCAGATTCTCAGTCAGAGTAGTCCAAAATTTCGCTTTCATCATTGTTGGAGGAAGAGACATGATCTTCATTTGTACCAACTTTGATATTTTCTTCAACTGAGTCATCCCCCAGATTTCCAGGTATCATAGGGGACGAATCAGGATTAGAACTTCTAATGACCTTTAACTTAGGCTTCTTTTGTTTTGCATCTTCCAGTGTTTGGTCCTCAAAGAATACAATATCTCGACTTCTAACAATCTTTTTGTTTGCCGGATCCCAGAGTCGGTAGCCAAATTCATCTCTCAGAGATCCAAGGTAGATGCACTCCTTTGTCTTTGAGTCAAGTTTGGCTCTTTCATCCTTAGGGATGTGGACGAATGCTTGTTATCTTAAATTACCGTAAGCGACCGGTGTAGCTGTGTAGCTGGGAATCGGCGAATATGGGACGTGTCCCCAGGGAACTCACTTTCAGCTATTAAAACTAATCCAAACACTCAAGCTAGGCAGCACAATTGCAAAGGTTTGATATTAACTAACGATTCAGGAATCAGAATATTGAAACACCTAGGTTGGAATTAACAGCATGATTATATTAGCGAATCAATTACTAACCCCATCAAACAAACCCAAGCATGCATTATGAGTGGATAGATTGTCAATAAAGTCCAACTCCTCCCTTTCTCAAGGGTCTAAGACTAATCTTGGAACTATAGGTCATGGGACTAGAGTCGAAGGATTACAAGATGTACAACCTCGACTCCTAATAAGAAATTTAATGATTTTCATATTAAAATCCTAATTATTTACTAAGTCACGCTAGGTGAAGGGTTTGTCCCTCAACGCCACCCTAAACCTTAACAACAATGGATGAATGCTCTCTTGAGCTTTTCATCTAACACGTGGTGCGCATAGTAGAAAACATAAATGCAAACGTGGGGGAAAGTATGGGTAGGGGCTAGTTCATGATTCAACTACACATACTTGGTGTTAATCCCAACCTAAGTTGGGAGATTAGCCACGCATCATCATCAAAACAACCAGATCAATTGAGGGAATGAGAAACATAAATCACATAGAAACCTAGAACAACAATAAAAGTAGAGAGAGAATCAAGCCACTCATTTCAATTAATCCTCAAGTAAATATAGATCGATCGTCTAAATAGCGAATGCAATACAAAAGATGAAAGTCCAAAACGCTGATGAAAACCTAAAAATCGCCTAAGAGAGAGTATGTGAAGAGAACACTAAATAATCCTCAAAACAGCCCCCGCTGAAATTTTAAGTCGCGCAGGCAGAACAGGGTGGCACGGTCGTACCACTAGGCACGGGCTGACCATGCCACATCGCTGGCACAACCGGCCACAGACCAACACGTGATACAGTTGTGCCACGTGGCACAGAGTGACCATGCCACATTGCTAGCCATGCTGCATGTTGATATGACATGGCATGGTCAGTGATTGCCGGCATGGGGCATCCATGTAACACCGAGCGACTTCTTTCGTGACTTTAAACTCGCCTCCTTGGCACTTTCTGCTAATTATCATCAATCCTTTCATTCCTTCAGTAAAACTCTTGAAAATGCGAAAAGATGTTAAATGAGCAAAATATATATTAAAGGAGGCCGATATGACCCTTTCCCAACAAGATCAAATATGAAAACACGGAGAAAAAGGGATCAAATCGGGGCTAAAATAAGGTCCAGATATAGGTTCATCAACTCCTCCATGCTTATCTCTTACTTATCCCCAAGTAAACTAGTTTATGAAACACCAAAGAAGGAGATAAACCTCTATCCATGCTCCTCCTCAGGCAAGGGGTGAATAATCAATAAACCAAACCAAATCATGCATCGAAAGTGGTCCAGTCAAGCTGCGAAAGGGTTTTTTTTTTAATTAATAAAACTACACAACAACATCCATAAGTCTCCCTACTCAAATGCAACACATCAAATACCCTAATATTAAAGCACATAGCAATATAAGACCTTCCTCAATAATTGGTGAGTAAGCAAGATCGATAGAACCTCACTTTAGGACAAAGTGGAACACTCCCCTCAATGTGTTCAGAATATGTAGCAAGGGCACATTTAATACTCCATCCAATTAAGCGAGCTACCATAAGCTTGGTAGAGTTATTGATTCTCCACCACTTGATGTAGAATGCAATATGCCAATCATGAGGACTTGTAAAAAGGATGTAATAGGGTCAAAGGTAAAGGGTGAGGAGTGGAGTAAATTTAGGAAGAGTGGAGCTAATAGGCAAAAGACTAGGAAGAAAAAAAACACTTCTACAACTAATGCTGGAATAATAACTTCACACCACAATTGGAAATTGAGCAACAAACCACACAAAGACCTCAAGGAAGGAATTAAACAATCTTATTGCCTTACGCCCTTACCCTCATGCCAATAACTTTTTTCACACCTCTTTTGCTTCTTTCTTTTCTTTNNNNCCTTTTTCTTTTCTATTTCTTTTCTTTGAAATGAAAAAGGACATGTGAATGACATGCAAAATACAAACTTAAATCACGAATCTCCCTAAACGAGCCACCAATAAAGTACCGAGGTGAACTAACCTCTGAAGCAAACCCAACTCAAATAGAAATGTTGCTCCACTAGACCTTGACAAGGATATGGAGAATATGGATAGGTCAAGTATGTAATGGATAGGGTGCAACAACAGGGACATTGATAAAGGATCAAAGGGCTAGCAAAAGGAGTAGTACACATCAGTGGGTGGCTTTTGGACCATGTAGCTTATATGAAACAAAAAAATTACCTCAATCATGTTGGCATATGCAAAATACTGAATGTAATTTCAAAGAGAACAAGACCAACTTCTAGAGATGCAATCATGGATGAGTCACACATGAAAGGAAGTATGAGACTATATGCAGTGAATAGTCATTAGGCTCAAAGTCTCACAAGTAAGTCTACCACAGTCAAACAACTAACTGAAGGTGTGTCACACTTATCAAGGTCAATCAAGTTGAACCATATGAATCTCAAGGGCAATATGACATACAGCATAGGGAAGGAAACTACAGATGGCAATGTTAAAACACAATTTCACAAAAATTCACACCATAACAGGCCATACTTCAGCACACAATTCAACCAGACAAATCAATCATCACCCCTTGTGGTTTCTTTATGAGATGGATTTTCGTAGCTTTTATTCAGAAATTTTTCCAAAAGCAATAAATCTAATTAGGAAAGCAATAAAAGATATAAGAATAATAATGAGAAGGGTAAGAAGTAGTACTTGGAAAACTTAGGAATGCCCAACTCGATCACTTCTCCTTTTGAGGTGCAAAATCTAACCTATATGCTCTAAGCTACATGCTCTATTAAAAGAAAAATGCAAAGACAACCTAGTAAAACTACATGACCTCCTATCTATATGATCCGAATGCAAGTGATATCATTCAACCCACACCCCAAATCCACACTTCCACCCAAAGAGCTATAAGCTCACCCACCATGCTTGAGGCTTTCGTTGTCCTCAATGAAAAAGACATATACAAGGCCAAGGTTAGGGAGGAACCATTAGCACCTAGGAGAAAAGGGTGGGGGGGAAGGAAGACACTTTTTTTTCTTCAAAAGCAATGAAATACTTGGATTGCCTCCCAAGAAGTGCTTATTTAAGGTCCTTAGCTTAACCCTTACCTCCGAATGATAGACGATAACGGCACGGGAGATGGACTAGGGGAGGTGTGGAAATGTGGAATAGAATCCACTACCTTTTGAGTACAAGTAGAAGTGCCCCCAAATCTAGCTAGGGCGAATGCGGAAGAGTCAGACCTCATATGGGCTCCCCCATCTCCATCGAATACCTTTATCCCACAAATAGCATCAGGAGGCTCAATATGTACAAGGGCCACAGAAGGTGCAGGGATGACAGGCACTAAAGGTGGTGTGGGTGGTGGAAAATAGAAATCCACCCCCTCGCCACATGTCTGAAAAGAAATGGTGCCAGCCTGTACGTCAATCACCGCCCCAGTAGTAGCTAGAAATGGTCTCCCTAAAATGATAGGCACTCAAGAGGTATCATCCATATCTATGACAACAAAATCACAGGGGATGATAAACTTGCCACCTGAACAGGAATATCTTCCAGGGTACTTATAGGTTGCTTAATGGAGCGATCTGCTAGCACAATGGTTGAGTTGTAGGTCCCGCAATTGAAGCCTCCTATAAAGGGAGAGAGACATCAGGCTCATGCTAGCTCCTAGGTCACAAAGAGCTCCCTCAATCTGCAGATCCACTATAGCACAGGGGATGGAGAAACTGCCTGAGTCCTACAGCTTAGAAAGTGACTGACTCTATAGAATCAAGCTACACACCTCTCCAATGGGGACCACTGAAGCTCCCCTATGCCCCCCTTCTTGGAAAGAAGCTCTCTCAAAATTTATATGTATGATGATGCTTTCTTGATAGCTTCTAAGAAAGTAGTATCTGCATAAATCCGCTTCAGCACGTCTAGGAATCTAACAAATTTGGGCTCAAGTTGAAATAACTTAGCCCAGGCTACCCTCTGAGGGTAGGGTACTGGCGGCTTATAGGGGTGAACTAGAGGTGCAGGACTAACTTTCCCAATGTAGCTGAAATTCCCCTTCTTCTTCTACTCATCAGTTCTTTCAGAATCAAGAACTGGAACTGTCTGTTGAAGAACCATCACATGGCTCTTCTCTGAGCCCTTGCCCACTGCAGAAAGGGTGTTAATGTGACCCCTAGGATTAGTCTCTGACTAGCTCAGTAAATGTCCCTGAGACTGGGATAAGTGGCTGACCTGCTGGGCTATCTGAGTGCCTATCGCTTTCTTGTGGGAGGCCATAGCATCA
Source organism: Stenocereus thurberi (assembly GCA_002740465.1). NCBI lineage: Eukaryota > Viridiplantae > Streptophyta > Magnoliopsida > Caryophyllales > Cactaceae > Stenocereus > Stenocereus thurberi. Next base: position 13,662 of record NCQT01005978.1, on the reverse strand, counting down.
AACTTAGTGGTCAGCTTATTGATCGACGCACTAAGAGCTTCATTGATCTTAGCTTGAGTCGCTATGAATTGTTTCATGAGACTCTCTAAGTTCGATTTAGGTTGTGGAGGTGGTGGTGATGGAGGGGTGTAGGAGGCTCTGTACTGGAACCCAGGTGGCTGTATGGCATTCTAAGGTTGAGGGTTAGGGTTCCTATAAGAGGGGTTTGGGTAGCCTTTACACTCTAAACTGTGAGTGTTGGGATATGGGTTGTTCTGTGATGGTGGGTTAAAGCTGTGTAGGGCATTGACGTGTTCAATAGAAGGGGAACCACTATAGCAATCAGCAGATGTGTGCCCCTGTATATGACAGATCTCACAAATGGCATATATCCCAACTGATGGCTGGAAAGAGCTGCCTGGAATCGAGCAGTTACCTACTTTGTCAAGCTGCTGGACCAATGCATCTACTCTGTTGGCTAAGAGTGTAACTGCATCTACATCGTACTTGCCATCGCTCCTCTTTTGGGTGGCCCTCTTGCTTGACCAGTGATAATTGTTGGAAGCCATGTCTTCCAACAATACCTTCGCTGCCTCAATGGACTTCCCCATGAGAGCTCTTTTTGCAGCGGCATCTACTGAGATTTTGACTGACTGTTCTAGACCATTGTTGAATGTCTGAACTAGCAGCCAGTCAGGAACACCATGGAGGGGGCACTGTCGCTGAAGGTCCTTGAACCTCTTTCATTCCTCGTGCAAGGACTCCCCATCTCTCTGACAGAAGGAGGTGATGTCGATCCTAAGCTTTGCAGTTTTTCCAAGGGGGAAGTATTTGCTAAGGAACGCCTTTGAGAGAGCCTCCTAAGTAGTGAAATAGTTGGGCTTTTCATTTTGCAAACAGTCACTGGCTCTATCCTTCAATGAAAAGGAGAAGAGCTGCAGCCTAGTAGCATCGATGGACACCCCGTTTAACTTGATAGTGTCGTATTTCGCAAGGAATTTACGAAGATACGCATTGGGGTTCTTCGAGGGATGTCTACCGAACTGGTCCCGCTCCACGAATATGATGAGCGTAAGGCTGAATTCGAAGTTATTAGCCTCCACGACAGGGCTAGCAATGGATGAGGTAATTCCCGATACTTGTGATATATCTGGGTGTTCATGGTTTGGGTACCTGAACCAAAGGAGATTTCGGTTTGGGTACCCAAAATTTCGGGTTGGCAAAAAGGTGAACCATATCCGAACCGAAATATTCGGGTAACCGAAATTTGGGTACTAGATAATTTCGGTTCGGGTTTTTGGTTATCCAATAACCCATTTTTTCTAAAATGTTTTTTTCCTAATAATTTTGTTGTATCCATAATATAATTATTTCAATTTATGCTATAAAACATTGTCGTATTGTGCCAAGTTGCACTTGAAATTATTACACAATACAGTAATATCACCCGATATCTTATCACTATTCACATTTCAATTAGCCCACACTTTTATAGGGTATAAGCTTGTTAATATCATATTTATCCCAACGCATTCAAATAAAACAATGTAACGAAGTCAAAGTACTTACCTTCTTCGCATTTGAGAATATTTGACTTACCAAATCTTCAGAGAAGGGATAATATAAAAAAAGTTATTAAAAAACAAGTTTCGACTTTTTGGGTACCTGAATTCTCAAAATGCCCAAACCGTACCCGAGCCAATAACCTGAAAAAAATATTGGTTCGAGTACCCGAACCAAAATTTGAAAATATTTCGGGTTGGGTACCTGAGATTTTAGATCGGGTAGCAGATTTTTTGTTCTGGTTATTGGTTACGGATATTTTTGAACACCCCTAGTGGTAGGTCATAGTCCCGCAGCACCATATTGTCTTCCAGGGCTATCGCAACTGCTGCTCTTTTCCATCTTCTCGCTTCTCCGCCTCACTTTCGAGCGGCTGCTTCGATCTCAGGATTAAATGGGACAAGGTTTTGATTCCCTTGGCTCTTGCGGTGCATACAAAAGCAAACGGTATAACCAGCGTAAACGGTATTAAGCAGAAATAAAGAAGAAACAAAACTACAAAAAGGGAAAAAAACAAAGGCCTAGTCTAGAGTATGTTAACCGGTTCTAATATTGAAATATCAAGTTCCCGGCAACGACGTCAAAAACTTGTTGTCTTAAATTACCGTAAGCGCACGGTGTAGCTATAGCTAGAAACCAGCGAGTACGGGCCGTGTCCACAGGGAACTCACTTTCAACTACTAAAACTAATCCAAACACGCAAGCTAGGCAGAACAATCTCAACGGTTTGATATTAACTAACGATTCAGGAACCAGAATTAGTGGTGTTCATTATTTGGTCCAAATCCGGACCGAACCGAACACCGGCCTAGACCGGACCAGACTCGTTCAACCAGAAATTGTGATATTTTATCCCTTTTATTATATAATAGCTGCTTGAAATAAAGTATTAAATGAGGATTTTAATATATGTTTGTTTATTTTGTAAGAATTGGAAGAAAATATGAGAAAGACATAAATAATGAGCCCAAATAAAAAATTGGACTAGAAAGAGAAAAGAAAAGGAAGAGACTAGCCAAGAGCCCAAGATCACGAGCCCAATTCGACCCCAACCGTCCCCTTCATAGTCTTCCCCCTTTTTTTCTCTCTCTCGGGCCTAGCCCATATGCCTTCTCTTTTCTCGGCCCATTCCCCTGCCCAGACCCGGTGCCCCTCTTGTTCTTGTTCTTTTTTTTTTTCCAGTTTTTCTCCTTGTTTTGTTTCTCTAGGCCGACCCAGCTACTGCTTGTTTTGTTTCTCTGGGCCGACCCAGCTACTGTGGTTTTCTTCTCCTCTTCCCAGCTCAGATGCACCCAGCCCATCTCTCCCTTTCTCTCTTTCATCTAGCTACATGTGCCTTGCACATGATCTTTAATCAGCCCCCCATCCTCTTCCTCTCCTTCGTCCCCTTCGACTCCTAGCCCAGAAACCTGAAGCCAGAACAGGGGCCTTTCGCCTTCTTCGCCTTCACACCCAAAACCGCAAGTCCCCTCTCTCCTCATTCATTCCATCATCATCATCTTCGAAGAGACGGCGGTTATAAGGGCTTTTAATCGAGAACTAATGGAGGAAATTATTAGGGGGGCCACGAACCGGCAGAGGTGTTTTTTAGATCTTTAATGGAGGCATTCTTCAGAGCTTTAAAGGAAAGGCTCGAATTGCAGAGCAGCTGGCTTCAAGTTCGGGTAGAGTAGAGTAGCAGAGATTAGATAAGGGATTTCATTTTGTTCCTTTTGGATTTACGTTTTCATTTTGATCTTTAGATTTAGTTGTCAAGATTCCAAAAATCTATAATTCACTCATGCTCTTTTAATAGAGATTTTAGGCTTTGGAGTTGAATTACTCTAGGTTTCTTTTGTTTAAGCCATTGTAGCATCCCTTGGTTTTCTGCCTCGAAGCCATTGCTGAATTAGGCGTTTAGAATAAGCAGACCTTTTACGGCTAAGTGTTGGTGGCTCACCTTATTTGCAGTTTGGTGTTGCTTTGCCTTGGTTGGAATATTTTTAATCGATCTGTCAGTGGCTGGTTCTCAATTTCACCACTTTATCTTAAAAGTTTAGTTTCACATTTAACTTGAATATTTGGTAATTAGCTCAACTTAATTTGTGTTAAAATTGATCTTAGGTTAACGTATACGACTTAGTAACTCAATTTCACAATCATATCTGAGGACGATACCTGTAATTCATACAATGATAAACCGTACGCTTGCGGAAAATCACAACAAGTTTTTGGTGCCGTTGTCGGGGATGATTTTGTGAAATTAGGCTGCCTCGAGTCGTAGTGTAGTATTAGAGTCATTCAAGTCGTTTTCGTTTTAATTTTAGAGTTGTGATTTTTAGTTTTAGTTGAGTCGTTATTTCATTTTAGAAATTTTGTTGAGTTTTAATTTTGAATTTAGTTAGTATTTTGATTTTTGATGTTTGTAGAGATTAGTTTTATTTTTTAGAGTTTATTGTTGGCTAAAAAAACAGTACTAACGCATTTGGTTTATGTGTAGGAAAAGAAACAAAGTAGAACTGATCCGGAGAAAAAAAATCAGTGCAGATTTTTCAACAGTTCATATTCTGTTTGAATTTTCTGGACAAATTCTGGTGTGATTTTCGCTATTTGGATATTTTTTTTCTAGATTTTGCATATTTTTAGAGTTTATGTGAATGTTTTTAGAATTTTTGAGATTTTTCTGTAAATTTTGGACTTAATAATATGTTTGCATTTTTCTGCACTATTTAGGGACAGAAAAATTCGAGAAAAAATATATTTATGTCCCTTGTGATTTTATGGAATTTTGTGTCTATTTAGTTCTAATTTTGGGAGTTTTATTTTCTGTTTTTGTTTTATTCTTTAGATTTAGCTTGTTTAGGTTTTGGTTTCTTTTCTATTTTGTTTTAGTTTCAGTTGTGTTTCTGTTTTTGTTTTTGCTTTAGATTGAATTTATTTCTATTTCCGTTTTTGTGTGTCAACAAGAAAAAATAGTAAAAAAATGCTCATTCTTCTATGTTTGTGTTTATTTTATATTTTATGTGATGTTTAAGTATTTTTGGTCTTTCTTTTATTTTGGTAACATAGTTTTATTTTTGTTAGTTTATTTTGTTTTATTCACTTAATTATTTGAGTCTCTTCTTTTTGTTTTAGTTATTGGTTTGTAAATAGTGTCCTAAATGCATTTTCTCTCCTAAAAAAGGTTAAAAAATTAAAAACTTGAAAATCCAAAAAAAAAAAGAAAAATTCTTAACATTGAAACAACACCAGTTTCAAGCACGCCAGTATTTAATTTCCCACAATATGAGCATGAACCTTTTTGAAGTTATCATTCGAGACTTAATGATTATCGTGCTCAATTGAATCAAAATTTTCAAAAAAAAAAAAATTTATAAGGTCATTGTTGTGGGTCTGAATTCTGAATCTTGGGGTTATATTGAGTCCATTTATCCTGGAGGTGTATTAGGATTGTTATCTAAAACTCAAGATCAAGTCTGGAATTTCTTTGAAAAATTAGCTTGGGATACCTATGTGTTTGAACAAGTTAAGAAGAATTTTGGATACCCAACTCGTGGTGAGTCTGTTTTTCATGCTAGTCCTTATCCTCAGGATCATTTTATAGATTCACATGACCCCCCTTATTCTTGTGTGTCCCTTGTTTTGTGTGAATATTGTGACTTTTATGATCATGATAACTGTCCATACCGTAGTTATATTGATGCTACCTATGCAAGTGTGGAAAAGAGGATAAATAAATTGACTGATAAAATGATAGAGAACATGAAAGTGAGAATTGCTAAATATTCTTAATGTTTTCATCAAAGCAGGGAGAACTATAATGAGCCTAATGCTAGTTTAGGATCTTCTAAAGCTGTAGTTGCTCTCTATGATGATTTTGAACCCTCTTATCTTGCTAGGTCTAACTTGAATGAAGAGATGCCTTCGCCTAATCAAGAACAAGAGAGTAGCCTCCCTACGCCTCTATCACCTGCCCTTGCACCTGAATTTAGGTCACCTACAGATGTCATTGAGGATACCCTAGTTTCTGCCGACCCACCCGCCCCTTTTCATCATTCTTTTGAGTTTAAGGAGGGTGATGAATGTGGGAACCCTAGTGAGTTAAATTTAAGCGTCATAACTAATGAGCATCATGATTTAGATGAGTCATATCTTTGTTCACATGAGTCATGCGAGAAGGTAATTGAGCCCACTAATTTGCAATTTGATGATGATATTCTTTCTGTGGAATATGAATCTTTTTCATGTGTGTTTGATGTCAATGTGGGCTTGGATGTAGATCTTTGTACCGAATATGAATCTTTTTCTTTTGACCCCATCCAACCTGACTTCCTTTTTGAATATTACAAGCTTGAATTTGTTGAGTCTGAGAATATTGCCACTAAGAAATTTGCTTTAGACTGGACTCATGTACCTTTTGATAGTAACAGACTTGTGAAGTTTGCACCCACCATTTCACCTAGATTGAACTTTCATGATAACCTAATTTCTAGGCCAATGACCCACCAGCTAGCTAGTTTGCATTACATCTACTTGTTTGATGTTTGGGACCATACATTTGATAAGTTGAAATGGGTCCTCACTTGTGCTGCATTGATAAGGTGGATGTACTTTACTTGGTGCCGACTTTCTTATTTCTTCTACGTTGATTTTATTCAGAGTTGGGCTTTTGTATTTGACAAGCTACTTCACGCTCTAACGAATTTTGATTTAAGTAGCAATGTTGCTTTTGATATGGAGTGGCTGGTGCTCCATCGGTCTCTATTTGCGCAAATTTCTGGAGGCATAGCTTAGGTGTAATTTTGCACTTGACTTGGTATAATCGTTCATCTTTCTCTCTTCTTTTTAATTTTGTTTTCTGTTGTATATATTTGTGGCTGTCTTTTATTTTTGTTTTCTTTTTGAGTTTAAAGTCTTCTCCTTTTTGTTTTTGAGCCATTTTTTAAAATTTTTTGTATATTTCGTCTCTTTTTAGTTTTTATTTTTGTGTTTAATACTTCTTTCCACTCCCAATGAGGACATTGTGAGATTTAGGTATGCGGGTGGGGAAACTTTGAAGAAAAAACAATTGAAGAAAATCATTAAAAAAATCTGAAAATTTTTGAAAATTCAAAAAAGATTTTTGTTTTGTTTTTTTGTGAAGTTTCGTATTATTCTGATCAGCTTAAATCTCCTGTGCTTTGATTTTTAGCTGGCATATGAACTGATGTACTTGATAGGTCTTTGTCCTCAGTATGTCATTCTAAACCCTAATTCTAGCCCCGATTGTTCATTATTGATGTGTAATCCAATCCCTATTTATATCATCATTATCTTAAGGTCTTAGTTTTCCATTATTGGCTCCCCCACTTGTCTTTGATGCGATTATTTTGATTTTTGTTTGAGTTCCCAAAAAAAAGAGAATGAAAAAAATAAATAAAAATTGAAAATAAAAATAAAGAAAAAAAGAGAAAAAGGAAATAAAATGAAATTTGGAATTACAAGTACCCTTTGAGACATTTGCTACTGGGCGTTACCCTTTGAGGCACGTGCTACTAGATGTTACCCTTTGAGACAATACTACTATTGAAAAAGTTTGCTTCTAATGTTATTAAATCAATAATGTAATTTGTGTCAGTCGAGTGGGATTGAATTTGATTCTGGTAAGCCTGAGCCCTAGGATGATGATACACTTGCACTCGAGCACTGGGATGGATTCCATATCTTGATGTCCAGTGAGGTGAAAAGTTAGTGCTTTCATGTCATCCATGGGGTAGAGAGTCTTGATGTGTACATTCTGTTTATATGCAAGTCAATATCTTTGCTACATGGGTGATTTAGTTGATTAGAATGTGTATATATCTTTCCCCAATTTTGCACATATTAATTTTTGAAAAAAATAAACCAAAAAAAAGATTTTCAAGTTTCTATTTATATTTTCTTTTATACATTTTGTGGGTATACCTTCTACAAACCCTTATGAGACCTTACTAGTTCACTAGGAGTAACCTAGGGGTTTAAAGGGCTCGTTGCACATACTAAGTGCAACCGTGATTCCTAGAAAGTGAGTTAGGGTTTTATTTTCTTTTTTTAGGATTTTTAGTTTTGTTTTACTCGAGGATGAGCAAAACTCAGGTGTGGGGGTATTTGTTCAACCAGAAATTATGATATTTTATCCCTTTTATTATCTAATATTTGCTCGAAATAAAGCATTAAATTAGAATTTTAATATGTGTTTGTTTATTTTGTAGGAATTGGAAGAAAACATGAGAAAGAAATAAATAATGACCCAAATGAAGAATTAGACCAAAAAGAGAAAAGAAAAAGAAGAGACTAGACAAGAGCCCAAGATCACGAGCCCAATCCAAGCGTAACCGTCCCCTTCCTAGTCTTCCCCCTTCTTTTCTCTCTCTCGGGCCTAGTCCATATGCCTTCTCTTTTCTCGGCCTATTCCCCTGCCCAGACCAGGTCCCCCTCTTGTTCTTCTTCTTTTTTTTCAGTTTTTCTCCTTGTTTTGTTTCCCTGGCCCGGCCAAGCTGCTGTGGTTTTCTTCTCCACTTCCCAGCCCAGATGTGGCCAGCCTATCTCTCCCTTTCTCTCTTTCATCTAGCTGCATGTGCCTTGCACATAATCTTTAATCAGCCTCCCATCCTCTTCCTCTCCTTCGTCCCCTTTGACTCCTAGCCCAGAAACCCAAAGCCAGAACAAGGGCCTTTCGCCTTCTTCTCCCTCACACCCAAAACAGCAAGTCCTCTCTCTCGTCATTCATTCCATCATCATCACCTTCGAAGAGATGACGGTTACAAGGGTTTTTAATCGAGAACTAATAGAGGAAATTATTGCGGGGGCCATGAGCCAGCAGAGGTGTTTTT
>NCQT01005794.1:12078-23390 GCA_002740465.1 Stenocereus thurberi | reverse complement strand
AAGAGTCATTTAAGGCCGTTATAATTAACTTGGTGAGCTCCGTGTTGTTGAATTTGGTGCTGCTTGGAAGTTGTCAATGGCTTAAATAGTTTGATTGCTTCAATGTAAACAGGTTCCAGAGTTCCCATCCAAATTGTTCCTTTTTTGTGAAGCGGCGCCACCGACTGGAGGAGAGACTGCAATTGCCCTTAGCCATATTACATATGAAAGGATGCAAGAAAAACATCCAGAGTTTGTCCAACAGCTTGAACAGCGTGGCTTGATCTATACGCGGGTGTCGGGTGAAGATGACAATCCTGCATCTTCTATTGGTCAGGGTTGGAAATCCACTTTCTTCGCCAATGATAAGAGTGTTGCTGAAGAAACGTTGGTAGTTTATTACTAGTCACCACCGAAACCGCATTTTGAATCCTTGCTCATAACCTATTAGCTATATGAAGATTTTCCAAATGAATAGCACAGGGAACCTGAATATACAAATCTAGTCTTTCCCATTCCAAACCTTTCAGGCTTTCAATGTATGCAAATCTAGTCTTTTTTTATTAACACCCATCGTTATTCTTTTCTCAGGGCAGCTAAGCTAGGAATGAATTTGGAGTGGTTGGAAGATGGGGTGAAAACAATAATGGGTCCAATCCCAGCAGTCAAGTTCGATGAGAGGAGGCAGCACAAGGTCTGGTTCAACGGCATGGCGGCTGCTTACACAGCCTGGGAAGATGATCGAAACAATCCTAGGAAGACGGTTAGCTTTGGGGATGGAAGGCCATTGCCAGAAGACGCTATATATGACTGCCTGAAAATCCTCGAAGAGGAAGGCGTTGCAATTCCATGGAAGGACGGTGATGTCCTATAATCGATAACTGGGCTGCACTTCATTCTCGCAGATCCTTTGACCCACCACGCCGTGTTTTCTCTGCCCCGTGCAAGTAACCTCGTAAATTTTGATTCTTGCTGCTCCGGGCAAAATGTACTCATGTATTTTCAGCATATTTTCCTCCTGCTGTGTTGTGGATTCCACAAGCATACAATTGAACATTGTAGCACTTATAGATATCAATCCACATAGATGAATTGAAATTAGATCACTTCTTAATAATCTAACATGCTATATTTAGCGGCATAACAAGACAAATAATTAACGAGTTAAACACTAGCTAACATTTTAAACGATATTCACAGAAGAGAATTAAAAGAAACTTACAACTAATTAGGAATGAAAATACCAACGAGGCAGTGCTTGGTTAGTATCATCATATTTGCTCCACCTCCACCGCCTGGGTTCGCATTTGGGTGGGGGAACTCTTCATAGCCATTTAATTGGGTTTGAAGGGGGTGGGTTAAGGCTTGGGTCTGCGTAATTCCCCCCTCTTCCGTGGGCTAGTTGGCCCACTAGGGTATCCCTTGAGATAGGACCTAGTGGGCGGTCCAAATTTACCATTGTTAAAAAAAGAAAAATTAGGATTGAAAATAAAATAAAGCAAAATAAATAAATAAATAAAAATGATTACTTGCAGAGGTTGAGCAAACGCAAGGTGATATTCTTGCCTAACCGTAGCAAACAAGCGAAGGCAAAAAAAAACGTATGGAAATGAGCAACTGAAAACTCGAATAAAATAGAGCAACAGATCCACGAAACAGGAAGACCAGATATGAAATTCTTGAACCAAATATTTGGAATTCAAAACTAGAACTAAAATCTTCACTCAAAAATTAAAAACCTAGAATTTAACTCCACTCTTTCAGAATTCAACAATTTTAGATCTGGAATTGAGAAAGTAAAAGAACAAAACAGAAACTTAAAAAAAAAAAAAAACTGTAAGCAATGCTATCCCCAGTGACGTATTATGAAACTAGGCTACAAATGACAAATCTATTATGGGCGTGTTCGGCAACAGCGTTTTGAGTAGCGTTTAGCGTTTTGACTAAGTCAATACACTCATCAAGTAATTTTTAGTGTTCGGTAGCATAGTGTTTTTACTAGCGTTTCAAGTAGCGTTTAGCGTTTTAAGCAGCGTTTTTGAAAAACTAATAATATTAACGTTTGGCATTTAAAAGTAGCGTCTCATATTTTTTTGCCAAAAAATATCCTTACGAAATTTTATATTTGGAAATTAATATATCTTTTTATATCAATTTACATTAATCAGCTAACCCAACAGCTAAATTTACCGAACACATTTATTTCAACTGCTCATCTAAACATTTATCCGCTAACAGTTAAATTAGAAACGCTATCCGCTGCCTAAACAGCTGTTCGCTCCCTGAACCGCTATCCGCTACTTGAATCGCTAATTTTGCCGAACAAGGCCTATAATACTACTACCTCAAACCTAATTGAATCATAAGAGGGAGAAACAAATTAAACAATAAGTTGAAGAATACAAAAGAAGGAGAGTCTTGAATCAACAGTAAGGTTGTCTCTGTATGACCAAAAGGTCACGGGTTCGAGTCGTGGAATCAGACACTCATAAAATCAAGTTAGGTTGTCCATAATTATTCACCCCTTGAGATGTAACCCTTTTTCAGACCCTGTGTGAACGCGGGATACTTGTACACCGGACTATCTTTTTTCAAGAATACAAAAATAACATTCCAGAATCAAATATAATGAGAGGATTGAGATGTCACTGCCATCAATTCACTGCCCAGAACAGAGGGAGACAAATAGGAAAGTAGAATTTGGGAACAGGGCACATGGATAGAGTCCCATGATTGCATCAACAGAGAACCCAGATCTGGAATTCAACCTAAAAGCTTGTAATTGCAATGCCAAAATCCAAAAGCCTGTCTTAAATGCAATAAACCAAGTCCAATTACATGAATCTCTGTTGTCAAACAAAACAGGTCTGAAACTAAAAACAGACGAAAAAATGGGAAATTGAAGCTAAAAACTATTCTATCTCCATATACTGCCTTCTACTTTCTAATCTTGTTGTCTACTTGTAGTGCCCACAATCAACTCTTGGTTGTCGTTACTAAACCCCTATTAATCCTCCAATTGACGAAGAGTGATGATGATAACAACAGCTGAAATAACAATGGAAGATGGCGGCGAGGAATATTGATGAGGGTTAGGAAAGAATATGAGTCTGAGGGGGTTGCGGTTTCAATCTGTGACGCTAAGAAGAACGCAAAGGCAGGGGCCTGGCTTGGTGAATCAGGGAGGACGAACGTTTGGGCCCAGTGGTGAGAAGTGGGCCGTGTACTGGGCCAGCAGATCAGGCCCGCGTGGATGGGTGAGAAAGAAAAAGGAACCAGTGCTGAAGCCTGAGGGGAAGAGCTGGGTTGAGTCACGTGCAGTGCACCTGAGAGCAGTGAGCAGGTGAGAGAGAGAGAGTCACGGGCCCGGGTCGGCTGTTTTTTTGGGGTTTCTTCTTTTCTTCCCACTTGTATCAAAGCCTTGTCTTTCTTCCCTCCTGGCGCCTTATTGAAGCAATTTATCCATTCTTTTTAAGTCTTCTAAATTCCTACAAAATGATATAAAATATATTGAAATACTAATTTAATTATTTATTTTGAGCAAATATCATATAACACAAGGATATAAAATATCATAATTTTGAGTTGAACATGCTGCTGCAAACAGTCCTCGTATAGATGGTTACAAAATAGTGAACATGAGAAATCACGAGCATTTTTACATAAAAATCCAGTATGAGAGATTGAGCTTATAACGTCCAATGCTGTGCGTTATGCATACTTGTAAACATTTTGAATCAGAAAGCGCTATTTTGTCAACTTCAGGTTCCTTCGAGTCTTGGTGATTACTGCTCACAGACAATTTATACTCACTCCCTTATTTCTCACTAATTGGTGCATGTAAATGAATTGTCGGTCCTATTCCATTTGACGAGGTTAGAATTGAACAAAGCTGACCTGACACGATTATCGATTAAAAACTGACACGAAGTTGAGTTGGTTTGGGTATAAATTTTCAACCCGTTTCATTAAATAGGATGACACGTTCAACCCGTTTAATTAAATGGGCTAGGTTCAGATCAAGATTCTCAACACGAAAAAGTACTCATTTAACCCGTTTAATTAAATGGGTTAAACAAGTCAACTCATATATCTATTTGTAATTTATTCGTCTACCTTTTTATTAAATAATTAAGGATACAAAATTAAAAAAAATGTGAATTATGATTACTCGGGAGAGTATTAGAAAGTAATTGTTTAATGTGATATGTAAATTTAATTTTTAATGTTATATAATTACATATTAGTTAAAAATATTAAATGTGTAAATGTATAATTAGACGACTGAACTCGACCTGTTTATCTTAAATGGGTTAAGCGGATCAACCCGTTTAAAAACTAAATGGGTACAGGTCAAGGTTTTTTTAACCCGTTTAATAAACGAGTTAAGTTCATGTTGAGAAATTCTCAGTCCGTTTAAATTCGACGTGAATACGAACCCGACTCGACTTGATCTATTACCCAACTCTAGACGAGGTTTTCTCTTAAGATTAAGGCTACTTCTCTTCAGTCATCTCCTCAGTTGAAGTGTGCAAGGAACCAGGTTACTTCTCTCCAGCCATCCCCTAGTTGAAGTGTACAATGGACTAGGACAACTGCATGAACACCTGAAGATCACCAAGGATTCTTATTACACTGTGCAAAGACCAGCCATCAGTGGAACGCCATAGAGCCAATTACGTCTAAGGGATTGTCCTTTTCATTGGTAAATATGAGTTGGAAAAAGGAACGGATTGGGTAGGATTGGCTGTTTTAGAGTACGAAGACACGGAAGGCTATGCCGTTATGGAAAGTGTGTATGGAAAACACAGGAGCAACATGCAATGACACATGCTGCACGTAGCTGTGAACTTGGCTAAATTTCTAATGATGTCTTAATTTGTACTTGGAAAAGTGTACATGATTTAGAATTTTATCGCAGTCACGGTGTACTAACATACAATATATAACCGTGCTCTGACTCTCTTCATCGTCAGGTTCTGATAGATAGTAACTTAACCATTCTATAACTTATTTCCAAGGTAACATAAGAACAGCTGATATGATTGCCAAGTTTCAGAATTGAAAAGTTGGGGGTGGTGAATGCATACTGAATAAAACTGAGGACTTGAATCAACGAGTCATCATTACCAAGTTTCCACAAATCCTGAGAATGCAGTAGAGCAACACTGACAAGTAAAAACATCAAACTGAAACAAAATTATCAAAAACAAATCAAATTAGTCCAATACTCATAGGTAAGTTTTCCCATTAAATGATGTGAAGAACAAGCCCTCATTTCTGAGCCACAAAGTGAGATCGTTGCACATGGTAACACTTGAACCCAGGTTTCCGACAACTGTCAAAGACTTTTAACAGTTGCTAGAATTTTTATTTTTTTTTTTGATCTTGAATTCTCTATTTTTCTATAGTCGAAGTATTATTGATCCAGTAAAGTATAAGCTTTCCCATACGAAAATTTTTCTACTCATATAATTCAAACTTGGTATCTTACTTAAAAAAAAATAAGTGCCAAATTTTTTGAATCAACTTGAATTACTTCAATTGGTAAAATTTACATTCTAGCCAATTGTTATTGATGCCGAAAAATCCACAAACTGAACTCGGACGCAAAAGAAGCCAAGGGGGAAACCCCGTTCTCATCACCCATCCATCCCCTTATCATACACTGTTGCACATGACTGTCGGAAGTACAGAGAAACTCAACAATGGCCGAAGCATTCATCGACCTCCACCTTCCTCAACAGAAACTCTACAACAACAACAGCAAAGATACAGTTCTGTTTCCTCTGATCTTATCCCCAAACCCCAGCAAAATCACCACCCTCTCCCACTTCCTCGACGGCATTAAATCCCACAAGCCCTGGCTTGAATCCCGCCTTCACCACGCCGGCGCCGTCCTCTTCCGAGGGTTTCCGGTTTCCTCCGCCGCCGACTTCAACGACGTCGTCGAGGCCTTCGGCTTCGAGGAGCTGCCGTACGTCGGCGGCGCTGCTCCCCGGAGTAACGTCGTTGGTAGGGTTTTCACCGCCAATGAGTCTCCTCCTGATCAGAAGATCCCTTTCCATCATGAAATGGCTCAGGTAAAAGTCAAAGAGCGAGAGAAGCAAGGTTTTTTTTTTTTTTTTTTTGGGTTGGGTTTGCTCGGATATTGTTTGTTCAGCTGATCTTTATTCGTTTGATAAGTACTGCTTGGTTGAGTTTATGGAAATTGAAATTTGATGATGCTATTTTGACTTGATAACTCAAATAATATGAATGAGTATTGGGACCCAGAGTTCCATGAGAAATTGCTGTAATGGCTCCATGTTGTTGAATTTGATGCTACTTGGAATTTGTCAATTGCTTAAGTAGTTTGATTGCTGCAATGCCAATAGGTTCCAGAGTTCCCGTCCAAATTGTTCTTTTTTTGTGAAGTGGAGCCAACGACTGGAGGAGAGACTCCAATTGTTCTTAGCCACATTATATACGAAAGGATGAAAGAAAAACATCCAGAGTTTGTGCAACAGCTTGAAGAGCATGGCTTGATCTATGTGCGGGTGTCGGGTGAAGATGACAATCCTGCGTCTCCTATTGGTCGGGGTTGGAAATCCACTTTCTTGACCAATGATAAGAGTGTAGCTGAAGAAAGGTTGGTAGTTTATAACCAATCGCCACCAAAACCACATTTTGAATCCTTGCTCATAACCTATTAGCTATATAAAGATTTTCCAAATGAATAGCAGGGGATCTGAATGGAATAACACCTGTCGAGCGATAACCCATTTGGTGGGTTTCTGTTAACTTGCTAAGAGAACAGCTCGACTGGTCAAAGTTGGGAGGCTTTTATCATGTCCCCAGATAGTTGTTCTGAGATTAACATCATAAGTAGCTGAATCTCTGATTGATCCTCCTTGCCATTCTAAACCTTTCAGGCTTTCAATACATGCAAATCTAGTCTAGTGTTTCTTGATTAACACCTGTTGTTATTCTTTTCTCAGGGCAGCTAAGCTAGGAATGAAGTTGGAGTGGTTGGAAGATGGGGTGAAAACAATAATGGGTCCAATCCCAGCAATCAAATTCGATGAGAGTAGGCAGCGCAAGGTTTGGTTCAACAGCATGGTGGCTGCTTACACAGGCTGGGGAGACGAAAGAAATGATCCTAGGAAGACAGTTACCTTTGGGGATGGGAGACCATTGTCAGAAGATGCTGTATATGACTGCCTGAAAATCCTCGAAGAGGAAAGTGTTGCAATTCCATGGAAGAAGGGTGATGTCCTGTTAATCGATAACTGGGCTGTACTTCACTCTCGCAGATCCTTTGACCCACCACGCCGTGTTTTAGCTTCCCTGTGCAAGTAACCTTGTACATATTTGATTCTTGCTGCTCTGGACAACATGAATATGCTGCTCTGGACAAAATGTATTCATGTATTTTCAGCATGTTTTCCTGCTGCTGCTGCAAACACTCATTGTATAGATGGTTACAAAATAGAGAACAGGAGAAATCACGAGCATTTTACATAAAAATCCAGTATGAGAGATTGAGCTTGTATCGTCCAATGCTATGTGTTGTGCATACTTGTACACGTTTAGAATCAGAAAGCACTATTTTGTTAACTTCAAGTTCCTTCGATGTTGGTTAGGAGTGCTCACATACAATTTATACTCACTCCCTTATTTCCAAGTAATTGGTCCATGTAAATGAATTGCTGGTCCTCTTCCATTTGACGAGTTTTTCTCTTTTGATTAAGGTTACTTCTCTTCAGTCATATCTCCTCAGTTGAAGTGTAGAAGGAACTAGGTTACTTCTCTCCACTCATCTCCTTGGTTGAAGTGTACATGGACTGGGACAACTGCATGAACACCTGAAGATCGCCAAGGATTCTTATTACGTGGTTCGGAGACCAGCAATCAGTGGAATGCCCTAAAGCCAACTGTGTCTAAGGGATTGTCCTTTTCATTGGTAAATATGAGTTGATTAAAGAGGACGGATTGAGTAGGATTGGCTGTTCTAGAGTGCGAAGACAAGGAAGGCTATGCTATTATGGAAAGTCTGTATGGAAAACATAGGAAAAAGACACAATGATGCATGCTGCATGTAGCTGTGAACTGTGCTAAATTTCTAATGATTTCTTAGTTTGTACTTGGCATGGTGCACAGGATTCAGAATTTTATCATAGTCACGGTATAGTAACATACAATATATAACCGTGCTCTGACTCTTTTAATTGTCAGGTCCCAGTAGACAGTAACTTAACCATTCTATAACTTATTTCCAAGGACTAACTTAAACCATTCTATAACTTATTTCCCAGACAACTTAAGAACAGCTGATATGATTGCCAAGTCCCAGCACTGAAAAGTTGGGGGTGGTGAATGGATCCTGAATTGAACTGAGAACTTTGAATCCACAAGTCATAATCACCACCAAGTTACCACGAATCCTGAGAATGCAATAGAGCAACACTGACAAGTAAAACCCATAGAAGGCCTGGAGTTTACATCAACCATTACATCTGAGGATTCCCTTACACCTATAATATTCAAAGAATTGAAGATATCTCAACTTTTCAGGAAAATGTAGAAAGAAAAAAATCAATACACGCTACCATAATCATCATCTGTTGCTGTACAGATAAATTACATTACAAGCAAAAATTGAGGAGGAACGAATGCGACAATCACAAGCCTAGAGGGGAGAGGAGAGAGGAGAGAGGTTCGATTTCTTCATGAATAAAATCAAGGTGCTCTTGCAGACCTTGATGGGGCAACCCTCTTATCTTCCTTGGACAAGCCCACTGAATACGTGGCTGTTCCCAGCAAGAGTTGCTTCCCATTCCACGGACGACAAAAGAATCTGTGACAGAGTTATCACAATCTGCTTCATGTCAGGCCGCAAGATGGGATCTTCATCCACACATTGCTTTGCCAGCATTGCCACCTGAGTCGATAGCATGCACAAAGAGTGAATATAACATCAATTGTTAATTCTTGTAAGAACCCAAAGAAATAAGAATTTTTCAACAATTTCTCAATGGCTCTCAGTGTCAGATCATGTTCACTTCACAGATGGCTAAGTCGTGCAAAATTTAGAACTGAATAGTAGAGGATAAAAGTGACATGTCTCACCGACTATCCTCTTATTTTCTTATAAAGAAACAAGGAGTCTATCCCTTCAAACTTGGAATCTACCGAAGTACCACAGATTGTGCATCCTTATTCCCCCAACAACTTGCAGTAGTCAAGAGTCTGGGATAGTGGATTCATTAAGTAGCCCTTTTTTATCAAATCTTGGATTTAGCTCTTTCTATACCATAAAGAAAGTTGGTTCACGTTATTGTCTGCGAACATTGATCTCGTTATAGACAACTATTACATTTCATCTCTTCTTGGCATTAATCTAATCTCCTTAGTTGTAAATCATGTCATGTGGGGAGTGTTAAAAAAAGGGGGTCTAGTACCTTCTGTGACACAAATTCCATAAATGGCTTCATTGGATGGATAGAGTCACTGTAAGGGAAGTGTGGGGTTTTACTGACATTTATCAGCAGAATATTGATAGCTTGGGATTCCTTCATTTCCCTTTTGACATTATTGAGCATAAACAACTCACCTTGTAAACACAGTCATGTGGATACAAATCCATCAGGTTAGGATCAATGAAGTCCTTCATGTTTGACATGCTCATTGAATCATGCACGTTCCTTAAAGCTGCCAACATCTGGATTTTGACAACAATTACAGTAAACCACTTAACTTTTTTCGTCCTTTGGATCATACAAAACTAAAACAATGTGTCATTCAGCTGTCCCCTGCTATTTTTATTGCAATACTGAAAGACTATACTTTCACTGTGGAGTAAATGGGCAGTCAACGCCTTTTAGATCTAAACGACATCTTTTTAATTTAGCTGTAGAGCTAAGTTCATTTACATCTGACAAGCCTTTCAATACCTTGCCCTAGGTTTCCCCAGGGACAGTTGTTGAGGCCTAGGGGTGGGGAGGCAGTTGGCAAAAGCATGTAACATGTACTGCTAGTTAATCTTACATAGCCAACATAATTCATAAGGGATGGCCTCGTGGACGGGGGTACAAAAACAACTTTCACACAAAGAGTTCAGTTCGATTTCCACTACAGGCATAGAGGGTTCACACTTGACACTTCCCCACATTCCCCTCTGGCACGTTCATAATTCATAATTGGCATTCAAATGGTATATTTTCTATAAGTAGTTGTCTAGACAGATGTTGCTTGGTGACAACATAGAGGAAACATGTCCGTTGTTAGAAACACAGATCCTTTCATGATGCAGACTTACAATGGAAACAAGAGAACGCCTTTCTGGGCCTTTTGGCATCCCTTCGGTTCTTACCACAGCCTCCTTTCCTGATATTAACTCAAAAAGAACTACCCCAAATGCATAAACATCACTTTTTGTTGTGGCCAGCCCATTGCTCAAGTACCTACACAGAATCAGGTGAGTATAAGCCAAAAATTGCTCTTAGAAACAGGACGTAATTTGACGGATTATAATGGTCACTCACTCTGGAGCCAAATAACCATAAGTTCCAACCACTCTTGTTGCAGAAGCTTCCCCATCACCTGTTGTGCCAATCAGTTTTGAGAGTCCAAAGTCTGAAATCTGTATCAGAAGACTCACATCAATCAAGTGCGCCATAAGCTATCATAGCATCACTAGCTAATGAAACTAGAAAGAGACACAAGATGAGAATAACCTTTGCCCTAAAGGCACCATCAAGTAAGATATTGCTTGTTTTAATATCCCGATGAACATAATGTGATTTTGTATGTTCATGAATGTACTCCAAACCTCTAGCAGTGTCAAGAGCTATCTGAACCCTCATATTCCATGAAAGAGATGTATGTCCTGTATTGCAACCATCAGCTGATGTAAATCACATCTTCATATCAAAAGATTGACTCCACCGAATGGTGATCTGTCTGGGTGTCTAGGATTTGTCAGGGTCGTCAGGATGCCATATGTAAAGTGGACTAAGAATATACAATTCAATGTTACAAGTCATGAGAATTTGGCCAGTCAATTTTCCCATTTCACCACAATTTTTTCCCTTCCTCCCTCACACTCCCACCCCCAACCCTTTGCTTTTATTACATGGCTTAAGGCTTTGTGTCAGTAACTCTTTCCATGGCAAACACGTTTGACCTCTGAACTGTCTACATGTAAAGTTTCAACTTTAGTTTAACTGTCCGCACTCATCATGCAAGTCGTATCACAAGGGAAAACCATAGCAAGAGTGGCACCATTTAGAAGCCATTCCAGAAATATACAAAATAATCCAAGCATGAAGATCACAAGTGATTTTGGGCAG
>NCQT01005428.1:502-10682 GCA_002740465.1 Stenocereus thurberi | reverse complement strand
AAAGTGGGGGAGGAAAATCTAACCTCTTCTGCTGAAACATTATCGATCGTCTTGGCTATATAGTCGACTTTTATTGTCTCATTTGGGTTTTCAATTGCTGTCTCTTCCTGGACTTCAATAACGTGATTCCCGTCCTCAGAGACCATGTTACAGTCATCTTGGCTTGGGTCATCTTGGGTTGGTGATGCTTCAGTGCTTTCCTGGTTTGCTGTTTGATTGCCAGAGTTTATGTCTTCAATACTTTTATCAACCAACTCCTCATCCCTTGTTTCTTTTCCATGAATCACTTCAGACCCGCTTTCTTCATGTGTTTTTACATTCTTTAGGACTTCATTGTTGTCTATCTCAGTAGTACTTTCCTCATCATTTTGCTCAGAATTGTTATTTGCATCAGCAAACTCCTCCTGGTTCATGGTCCGTCAGTTATAGCTAAAAATAGGAAGTAAAGTTCAATGAGGGTAATGTTAGTAATGCTGACCTCAGTATCTGCAACTTGCTGTGAATTTTCATCAGTAGCTTTCTTTGCAATGCTTTGAGTTTCTTCATTAAGCTTGAGTTCCTTTGCTTCTTGTACCATGGAGGCACACTGAATGTGACAAGAAAACAAGAAGTCACACACTGTTCTCTCTCCTAAATGACTTGCTCAAGCATGAAGGCTTTACCTGATTTGCATCTTCCCCTTTGCCCATAGGTTCCTCATCCTCCAACTGGTTGCCAACCTCATTGATACTCAAGCCTTGATTAGCATTCTGTTCTTCCTGGATCTCATGTTCAGCAGGTTTGTTGGCTTCATCAGATGTTATGCTGTTGTCATTGGCAGCTGCTGGCCTTGTGCCACATTTGAGCAGCTCAACATCTTCGGCTCGTTTGGGATTCTGTTCCACGAACAGATGAGTTAAGGACAAGGAATCATCTTTGTATCTTCTTGATGGGTTTAAACATCAATCAAAAGAATAAAAAGAAAGAAACTCTTTCCTGACCTCTTCTATCGGAGCATCTTTTGCCACATCTCTGGAATTCTCATCCTCTATTTTTTCTGACTGTTCATCAGTTTTTGCTTTGTCTTGGATCTCACTCTCTTGAATCCGGTTGCTGGTGATACGGGCTTTTTCATCTTGGCTTGGAGATGCTTCAACAGTCTCTTCATCTCCCATTGCATTGTCAGAGTTTCTATCTTGATGCACAATCTCCTCGTCCTTGATTGTGTCTGTTCCACAAGTCTCAGGGAAGCCTCTGGTTTTAAGTTCTCCATCCTTTCTGATGTCTATGTGTTCTGATTCGGTGGTAGTGCTCTCATCAAGTTTCTGAGGAGGATCTACTTTTGGCTGCTCAATTTTCTCCTGCAAATCACATTGTCAATATCGCAAATTAAGCTGCTTGGAGGTGCCATTTGAATTTTTGTTGACCCTTTTGTTTTTCGATATGCCCAACTTAAGTCCAAACGAGCAATTTACCTGATCTGCATCTTCAGAGTTGTTTTTAGACCACTCATCATCCACTTCGATGTCGGCTGTTGTAATGCTTAGAGCTTGATTATCATTATGTGCTATTGTGGGCTGGTGTTCACTGGATTTGGCATCTTGGTACTTGACATGAACGGTTTCTTGAGTTTCGGAAGATAAGTCATCATCACAGGCAGCTGCGGGCATAGAATCAAGTTTCTCAACCGCATCAACTGGTTCAGGATTCTGTTCCCAAGAAGTATATGATCCAAGATGTTAGGCTGTATATTGTCAGAGACGTATGTATCTTGTTTGTTCACTTTGAGACAGTCTCTTATTTTTCCCACCTTAATTTATCCTTTGTCATATTTAAGGTCTAACGGAACCAGACTCTTGGGATGCAGAGGGAAGAATATGACATTAACCACCACCCAAATCTTGTCTAGCGGGACATTCAGGATATCGATTTGGACTTGAATTTCTTTCTTGTGCAAATGTATTGTTAGTTTAGTAACAGTTGAGGGAGAAAAAGCGTCAATGTTCTGACCTCTTCTGCAGAAACACCATCAATTGTTGGGGTCTCATCTTCTAAGTTCTCATGCTGTTCCTTGATTGCTGCCTCATCCTGGACTTCAATAAATTTGTTGCCTTCTCTGAGACTGGAAGTGTTAGTGTGTTCCTCATGGCTTGGAGATGCTTCAATGCTTTCCTGATTTGCTACTTCATTGCTGGATATGCTTTCAAATCTCTGATCAGCAGATGCCTCATGCCTTACTCCATCGTTTCCTCGAATCTCTTCAGACTCACTTTGTTTATGTGCTTCTCCATTCTTCTCGACTTGAATGTTGTCAAAGTCAGCAGTGCTGTTCTCATAGTGTTGTCGGGGAGTATCCAAATTTGCAGCCTTGAGGTTTTCCTAATTCATCATATCATCGGTTATTTATTTCTCAAATCAATTGAGCTTCAGCCTTCAAGGAAGGAACATATCCTAAATGCTGACCTCATGGTGTGCTACTTCCCGCATATCATCGTTATTGGCTTCTTTCCTGATGCTTCGTGTATCCTCATCAAGTTGCAGTTCCCTATCCTTCAATTCACTCTCTATCCCAGTGATCCTCGAACCTTGATTGTTGCTATGTTCTTCCTGGAGAAGATGCTTGTCAGAATTATCATTTTTGCACTCCACAACTGAACTGCTGCGTTCAGCCACAGATTTGTTGGCATCATCAGATGCAATGCAATCATCATCAGTGGTTGCCGTTTCCGTGACTATTTCAGGCTTGTCAATAGCATCAACCGGTACAGGATTCTATTCCACAGGAAAAGATGTCTTAGACGCTGAAAGTTGTCTCTGGATCTGAACTCTGAAGTACATATAAGCATCCCTTCGGAAAATATTGATGATACTTAAGATTGATTGATGATACTNNAGATTGACTAAGGATTGACTATATTGCAAGTGCTCTCAATGTCACCATTAATATATCATATCTTGGTGAAAACCAATATATAATAATATATCCTTGTCAGACAAATGAAGTAACCAGGACGAAGCAAAGTCTATGATTGTGTTACTTTTATCAAAAAATATTTATGATGCTTTTGTGTTAAATAACTCTTGCTATGACTTAGTGGAACGTAATCAACGTATGCAAACAACACCATGCGTGTACATGTAAAATCTTTCACTGCAAAATTTTGAAAATTATCCTGCACCAGGGAGGCATTTCTCTTGATGTCATCTATGAGATATTATGAAGTGTTCCCTCATTAGTCCCCTGTGAAATCTGGTGAAACTTCAGAAAACATCAAAACAATAAAAACACTTGCAAGAGAAATGCTATCCTAACCTCCTCTGCAGAAATAGCATCAGTTACGTTGTTTGAATCATCATCTTCTGCGTCTTGGTGTTTGTCACATGCTGTTTCTTGCTGGACTCCAGGTAGTTGAACTTCATCATCAGAGACGCTAGTATTTTCGCCACTGCCTTGGGATGCTTCAATGGCCTCTTCATTTCCAATAGAATTACTGGTGTTGATCTCTTCAAGTTCACAATTCACCATCTCCTCATCTTTGACAGTGTCTGCTATATGAATCTCATTGGGCCTACTGCGTCCATGTGCTTCTTCTTTATCCTCTTGGATTTCAGCTATGTCTGATTCAGTAGTGTTCTCATCATGTTGCCGAGAAGAATCTTCATGATTGGCGTCACTTTTCTCCTGTGAAATGGCATCATCAATTATTTGTGGAAGTTGGAAATTAAGTAGAATGGATAAGGTGATCTGTTTTACTGACCCGTTCATCTACTGTTCCTTTTTCTACATGGTGAACATCTTCCTCAGTAGCTTCTTGTTTGACAGCTTGAATTTCCTTATGGTCGGCTTCAGTTGCTTCCTGTACAATAGAGTATGTGTAAAATGATAAGAAACTTAGCATAAATTGCTATCCTTATTTACTTTGATGAAGCACAAGGAAATTACATGATCGGCGTCTTTGGCTTCATTGATAGAGCTCTCACTATTTAATTCATTGTTTTCTTCTGGTACTCTCAGAACTTGGTCCTCATCGTTCCTTTCAGAGACCATGTCTTCTGTGGTTTGGGCATCTTGTTCCTCCACATCCTTGCTTTTGTTAGCAGATATTAGGCTGTTGTCACAAAGAGCTGCAGATTCCGAGTCAAACTCTTTCACAGCATCCACTGGTTCAGGATTCTGTCCCACAGAGATAAGGTACTTCAAAGACTGAAATTCGTTTGTGTATAAGTTTCTATATAAGCATCATAACAGAGAGTCGTGGGCCTCGTGGCTATCTTTGGAATACAAGGTTTATATAACTATTATCATGGAGATTGAAATAAGCCAAACTTAGGGGATTGGAAAATGTAAGATGCTTTGAGAAACCAATATTTCCTAATATTAAGAAAGCGCTCAAGTATCTCATGGCTAGTTCCATCCATATGTTTCTTAGTCATTCTTACCCTAGCTCTCCACCAAATCCATGCATTGCTTTGAAATGCTTATACGACCTTGAAGGTCCTCCAGGTTTCCTACTCAACCTCCTTAGACGCTGCTTCCATCACAATGTAGGAAACAAAGTTGTTTTTGTTTTGGAACAAATGAATTTATACACAGTTAAATCTGTTGCCATAGAAAATAAATGGATAATCTTCATATACTGGAAACTTATTGGCTAAAATCAGTAACCATACTGTAGCAAATGAAGATAAAACTCAGATTTATTAGTCAATGTTTGTGATCATCTTCAAATGGTAATTGTTTAGATCACATAAGCTTTTCTTGTGCATATTTTATGATATCCTTTTTTAGCTGAACTTTTCATGGAGGTTGGAGCTGACTTGTGGGTCTAACCTGTTCGGTGGAAGGACCATGACTTATGGGAATGACAACCTCGTGTTCTTGATCACTTGGTTTACGCTCCACCTCAGTAGTAGTTATCTCTGGGGAATTTCCTTCTGCCTTTGTGCAGGGAGTATTTAACTCCACGTGACTCTGAACAATTTCTTCGGCTGCTACATATTCCACAGAGCTTGCCGTTGTCATCTCTTCTGCAATTTCCAGCGATTGGCTATCACAGGCATTGTCCTTGTTTGAACGTTTAGTTGGCTGATCAATACAATCATGAAAATCTCATTAAGAAGGGGGAAAAGAAAGAAAAAGGACATAAAAACCTGAAGGATAGAAAGTCTCCAGAAAACTGTGTTGGTTATGCATTTCAGAGACAAACTTAACCTTTGCTTTTACATGTTCTTCTCTTTCCTCAATAGTCTGATGGTTTTGTGTCAAACCTTCATCTGTAAGTCCTGCTACAGAATCCTCCGCGGTGGGATTTGGAGTAACATCAGGTTTCTGTAGGACATTGGTCTAGTGAACTCAGCTCCATGGAAACACAGGATTTATGACAAAACTGAATTTTTTTAGATAAATGAATTTAATACTTTACCTCTTCATTTATGGCTTTTGTTTCCTCTGATGCTGGTTCTTTGAGATTTTGTTCATCTCTATTCTGTTCACCACTGACATCAACTGCTCCTTCTGTAATGTTGACAGTTTCATTCTCTGAGATCTCTATGGGGTTCTGATTTGGTTCTTCCTTGAAAGCGTCATTATTTATGTCTGAACTCTCGGTTGGCAGAGCTTCATTCTCTTCCTCATTACACATATCCAAGTTCTGTGATGAATTCCCCTGTGCATCATATGAGAGGTGTGTTCGATCAACTTGCTCATCAATTTCTGTTGATTTGTTTGAACTTTTCTCGTCGACCTTCTGTTCCTTGGGAGTATCATTAATCTTCTCAACCACTGGAGAAGAGGTCAGTTCTGCTGCATTTTCCATTGGAGAGATTTCAGACTCTTGTATAATTGAGCCAAGGGTCTCGTCAATGCTCACATTTACGGCACTTTGCTCTGGTGCAGTGGTTTCCGGTGAAGTGCTTCTCACAAGGTCCTCAATCTGAAATACATTTCACCGTTCAGGGGAGGAGAAAAAGCGATTGAATCTGAGAACTAATGAATTCTAAGAATATCTAGATCTGACCTTTCCAGGGGACAACTCTTCTGTTTCATCTTTTGCACCCTCGGCTGTTTCCTCGATGGTGTCATCTTGAGCCACATTCTGAACGGTGACCTGCTTAACATCTGTAAGTTCTTTTTCATTGGAGGCATCAGCCAGGTCTTTTGCTGCTGAATCTTGAACATCATTCTTCTCATGTGTGTGCTCCTCAAATGTAGATTCATCTTCTTCCTATATAATGGATGATGATTATCATGAGACCTATGAATCAAAGGAATGAGACTTTTAGTCCATCGACTTTTCTTCATTGCATTTGTACCTTTTCAATTGGAAAATCATCACTGATTTTTTCAGCACAGTGTTCTTTATTATCATCATGAATTGATTCATTAACCTCTCGGGTTGATCCTGGAAGACTCTGCTGGACTGTTTCAGACCCTGTTTGTAGAGTGAGATTGTCTTCTGCTGGAAAGTCTTCATTCACCTCCCCTTTTTCATCACCTGCGCCATATGTTTCTATGCTATCAATGCAACTGGTCTTACATCCTTTCTTTGTGATTCATGGGGACCAAAATACTGGGGTTAGTAGTGTTCATGCACATTTTATAACAAGTCGTACATGTTTTGGACCTTGGTCTAATGCAATGTAGTTTTTTGGACTTCAGAGGAAATTCCGCATGCCATACATCTCAAAAGATTAAACAAGAACTGCATGGCATTTGGAGAAATATAGAAAGACAGTGATTTCTGTGCAAGTATTCATCTCCAGTGTGGTTGTCAAGATGATGTAGACTGATACTCTCCCTGGCTCTGATTATGGAGTAGCGGCATGTTTCAAATAATTAAATCCCTTTTATTTTTGTCGGAATTCAGATCATTTTTATTCTCTACTTTGGTTTTGTCTGAAGACTCTTCTCATGTTTTAATTTATCACGTTCCCTTTGATGAGTATCCTTCAATAAATAATGCAAGTGTGATCAGTGATCACTTACTGGCTTCTCCACTTTTCTGCAGGGCATTGTTGGAAGCCTTTATGTCAAGGTTGGTTTCGATTAATTCTTCAGAACTGTTTCCTTCTGGTCTTTTCTCCGGTTCTGACTCCAAAGGCTCAGCACATTTGTCATCTACCAGTTCTGTTGCCAAGTTGATGTCCTTCACTGCTGCCTTTTCATCAGCATCGGCTTCTGCAGGTGTAGCCTTAGCCTTTCTGCTCTCACTTACTTCAGCTGCTTGTTCGTTCTTATTTCTCTCTCCTGATGAAAGTACTCTTCCTTGTTTATGTTCTTCTATTGTTTCAATCTTGGAGACTGATTCCTGGTTTTCATCCTTCTTTTGCATTGAATCATTCCCAAGAGATGAATCGTTTTCTTCTTTTGAGGGATCACTTTCTAAAATATGTGCAATTCCTTTCACATAAGCTTCAATAGTATTCTGAAGGAAAAACAAGTCTTAGACTTTCTTCATTTAGAGTCTAGAACAATAATCAGTCTCAAAATTGAAATGTCAAAGAATAATTTAAACAGCTGAGCATGTGCTTACATCTTCAGAAATTCTAGTCGTGTCAAAATTGTCCTCTTCAGGGGACGCCTTTTGTTCTGTTTCACCCTTTACATCCTCAGCTATTTCCTCAGTAGCACTTTCTTCAGCCATGTTTTGATTAGTCTCTTCCTGAAGATTGCTAAACTCTGTCTCATAAGCATTGCCAATCGATTCTCTAGCTGCTGAATCTTTCATGTTGTTCTTCTGATGAGTATGCTCCTCCGAGAGTGTAGATTCATGTCCTTTCTGCATATTGGATGATGAGCATTATAAAACAAAGAGAGAATGGAACATTTAGTCCTTTTAGTTCTCTTCATTACATTCATACCTTTTCAATCAGAAAATCTCTACTCTCACTGTTTTCTTCAGTAGAGGGTTCCTTATCATCATCGTGAATTGATTCATTAACCCCCGCATTTGATCCTAGGAGGCTTTGCTGGATTGGTTCAGCCCCTGTTCGTTGGTTGATAGAGATTTCTGCTGGAACATCTTTTAACTCCTTGTCATCACCTGAACAATACATTTCTATGCTGTCAATGTAGCTTTTCTTATACCATTTTCTCATGGCTCATGGGGATGAAATTGTAGTGTTAGTGACTTTTTGAGTTTATATACTTTATGGAACAGACATGTATGTTTGAACCTTTTGACCTAATGCAATGGAGTTATTTGGACGTCTTGAGAGACTGCCCATGCTATATTTCTTGGTTAGAAGAAGCATTGCAGTCCGAGAGTGATTTCTGCACAAGTATTCATCTTTCGCGTGGTTATTAAGTCTATTTAGAATGGTGCTTAATTAACATGAACAGATGCTCTCCCTGATTCTGACTATGAAATGATGTATTTTTTTTTAAATAATTAAATTCTGTTTTTTAGGGGGAAATTAACCCCTTTCAATTTATTCTTTAGCTTTGGCTTATCTAAGGTCTCTTATCATGTTTTTGCCATGATGTGCCTGCTGATGAGCATCCATCAAAAAATAGCGCAACCGTGATCACTTACTAGCTGCTTCGCTTTTTTGCAGGTCACTCTTGGAGGTCTTTGTTTCCATGTTGGTTTCCAGTGATTCTTCAGAATTATTTCCCTCTTGTCTTTTCTCTGGTGCAAACTTCAAAGGTTCCGCGCTTTTTCCCTCCACTTCTGTTGGCAATTCGATGTCCTTCACTGTTGCCTCTTCATCAGCATTGCCTTCTGAAGGTGTAAGCTCTCTGCTTTCAGTTACTCCAGATGCTTGTTCCTCCTGGACTCTCTCCTCCATCAATACCATTTTTTCTTCTTTATCTTCTATTGTCTCAATTTTAGAGCTTGGTTCGTGGATTTCATCTTCTTCTCCCACTGAATCATCGCCAAGAGATGAATCATTTTCTTTTTGAGAGAGATAACTGTCTAAAGTGCCATTGATTTCCTTCCCATCAGCTTCAGTTGTATTCTGAACACAAAAAAAGGCGTTAAGTGTTTTCTTCTTTAATTCAGATTGTAAGAATAACTCTAATCAATCTTAAATTGAAATATCGAAGCACAACTGAAGCAACTTAAAGTGTGTCCTTACATCTTTGTTCACCGCATTGACTTGAGAGTTCTTTTCTTCATCTCTTGTTTCATCCCCCAAATTTTCTTCAAATGTTGAAATTGACATGGTTCCAAGTTTAATATCAGCCTCTTTTTCATCTTTCATTGTTTTTGAAATCAATACTTGATCACTGACAATGAGTGAAGTAGCTGTTTCAATTTCTTCCTTTTCATCTTCCATATGTTCCTTCTTTTCGCTTTGGTTCAGCTCTTCTTTTGAAGCTTCCTTGCCCTCGATGTCAAGATTTGATTTCCTTGTGATCTGCTCTTGCATCCCATTCGCTGTCTCAGACTTCTCAATCTCATTGTGCTGATTGCTGCTTCCAAGTATTGTTGTCTGTACTTGATCATGTTCTGCTGCTTTTGGACAATCTTCAGAAACTCTGCCCTTGTCTTCGCAGGCAACCTTTTCAACAATTGGTGGGTACGAAAAACATTCACCATTTGTGTTGTCATTGTCGCCTTTTGAAGCTTCCAGATCGTTCTTTCCTTGATCATCTTCTTTCATGTTCCCTATCGTTCCATCCTGTTTCTGCAGCATAAATTTGTTAACCATGACATACCCTATTTTAAGATTCTGATTAATGACGCACACTTCTTAGGACATTACTTTTAGCATCAAACCTTGTTTCCTAATTACTCTGTCTCAGAAACACTGTTTTGTTTTAGCCATTGCAGCTGTATGCTGTTGCAGTCATTATGCCTTCACTTAATTTATCATTGCCTTTGTCCAGCTGTGACGTCCATGATCATGAAAATATTTCCGATGAAATGTTTCCAAGGACATGGACTTGCTAACTGAAATTAGCTGCCGTGTGTGACTGCATTAATGCTTTCGTTCTGCTTGGTCCCCCTAATACTTGCGAGAACATTGCGGTTGGGCTAAGATTAGGTAAGATACTGTTCAGATTTTCTATGTCTATAGCTTGCATGTGGAATTGAAAAAGTCTGACACTTGAGCTAAGAATGATACGGTCCAGGTTGTGCTAAGCACCTTAGCTTTTTAAGTGGCAAGGATATTGATAGTTCATCTTTTTTCCCCCCCTTTTCTTTGGGCAGGGTTGTGAGCGGACACAACTCCACAAGTGCTAGTAGATGTG